>JAECUM010007860.1:0-102606 GCA_016617855.1 Megalonaias nervosa | reverse complement strand
AGATCTTATAAATAGTCCTGCTAACTCTTTTAATAAGGAACAGTTGTCAGAAGAGATCTTATAAATAGTCCTGCTAACTCTTTTAATAAGGAACAGTTGTCAGAAGAGATCTTATAAATAGTCCTGCTAACTCTTTTAATAAGGAACAGTTGTCAGAAGAGATCTTATAAATAGTCCTGCTAACTCTTTTAATAAGGAACAGTTGTCAGAAGAGATCTTATAAATAGTCCTGCTAACTCTTAATAAGGAACAGTTGTCAGAAGAGATCTTATAAATAGTCCTGCTAACTTTTTTAATAAGGAACAGTTGTCAGAAGAGATCTTATAAATAGTCCTGCTAACTCTTTTAATAAGGGACAGTTGTCAGAAGAGATAATTTTACTTTTAGGACTTTGTTTTTCTTTTAATTATGTCAAAGTACAAATTTTTTGTTTCAGTAAAAACTGAAAGTTCTTTGTGCATTTGTGGTTAATATATGCTTTTTTCATATGTATGTTTATTATCCAGATTTTAAAGTAACCTTTCATCAGAGATTGGATTCCATGGAAACCACTGTATCTACTTAAGGTTCTAGTTTTTCCAGTGAGTGGCAAGACACAGAGTATCACTTTTCTGTCAGCAGCATCAATTTCATCAGTATTAGTGTCAGTAACATCAGTCCCAGCAGTACTAGTGTCAACAGTATTAGTGTCAGCAGTGTTAGTGTCAACAGCATTAGTGTCAGCAGTGTTAGTGTCAGCAGTTTTAGTGTCAACAGTATTAGTGTCAGCAGTATTAGTGTCAACAGCATTAATGTCAGCAGTATTAGTGTCTGCAGTATTAGTGTCAACAGCATTAGTGTCAGCAGTATTAGTGTCAGTAGTATTAGTGTGAACAATATTAGTGTCAGCAGTATTAGTGTCAACAGGATTAGTATCAGCAGTATTAGTGTCAGCAGTATTGGTGTTCATGTTAAAGCTTTTAGAAAGTCATATATCTTTGTACATTAGCAGCTGTATTTACCTGTAACTTTGGTGTGATGTTACTGTATGTCTCAAGTTTATATTCTGATATCATAGAAGGTCTTTCCTGCATGAGCACAATGTTAATGACAGATGAGATATCATATTCCATGGCATTAATGATATTATTGGTAGTGAGATATCAGATTCTATGGCAGTAATGGCAATATTGGCAGTGAGATATCATTCCATTGCATAAATGGTATTATTGTTTGTAAGATATCATTCTATGGCAATATTGGCACTGAAATCTTATATTCCATGGCTGTACTGGCAATATTGGCAGTGGGATAGATTCCATGGCAGTATACACAGTATGATATATTCCATGGCGGTAATGACAATATTGGCAGTGAGATGTCATATTCTGTTGCATTCATGGTAATATTGGCAGTGAGATATTATATGGCAGTAATGTAAATATTGGCACTGAAATTTTATATTCCATGGCTGTACTGGCAGTAATGGCAGTGAGATAGATTCCATGGCAGTATACACAGTATGATATATTCCATGGCAGTAATGGCAATATTCACAGCAAGATATATTCTTTTTCATTAATGGTAATATTGGCAGTGAGATATTCTATGGCAGTAATAGCAATATTGGAGCTGAAATTTTACATTCCATGGCTGTACTGGCAGTATTAGCAGTGAGATATATTCCATGGCAGTAACGGCAATATTGGCAGTGAGATATTATTCAGTGACAGTAATGGCAATACTGGCACTGAAATCTTATATTCCATGGCAGTACTGGCAATATTGACAGTGAGATAGATTCCATGGCAGTATTGGCAGTGAGATATGGTATTCCCATGGCAGTAATGGCAATATTGGCAGTGACATCAGCATTAAGATTCCATGTTAAAGTTTTGACAGATACAGTGTGCAAAATAAATGAGAAAACCATTGTATGGAACCTCGGTTGTGTGAAAGAAATTGATGATTGTATGATTTTAATAACAAAAATGACATGTCACTGGGTTAATTTTTTTTTTCTTCAATTTTCTTCTACAGATGATACGCCAAAAGCAAGCAAAAGACAAACAAGGAGTTCTGGTAAGTGAATTTCAGTAAACTTTTCAAGAAAACATCCTATAAAGGTTTTTGTCTCTTATGCAAAGCATCAGGGAGAAGTGGTATCCTATTTCCAACAGTGTTTCATTGTTGGTTTTGGCATTCATTATTAAATTTGTATTCAGCTGACAAAAGCCAGAGCATCTCATATTTTGATGTTCTTGTCCATCCATCTGTCTATTCTCTATTTATTTCTGTATAATGACTCGAGTTTTCCTCCATCTACCATTAGCAAACTTTGTAAACAGTTGCATCTGGGCCAGGGGAAGAAAAAAACAATTTCATGCTCAAAAGGTCAGAGGTCAGAGTAACTAAAAGAGGAAAAACTGTTTCCACTCTATCATTTGACTTGTAAATCAGATACTTTGACTAATCTTGTCATTGGGTTGCATTTGAGATAACCAAAACACCGATTGATTTCAGGGTTAATAGGTCAGAGGTCAAGATCACATTGTCTCTAAGATGAAAAATGGGTTTTGCATGATTTCTTTAGTTTTATTCACCTACTTTGACCAAAATTTGTGACCATCATGCATTTGAGACAAGAAAAACACCTTTTCATTTTGTCATCAAATGTCAAGGTCACAGGATCTGATAAAAGGAAGAACAATTTCCACTACTTGATTTCTGTGTTACATGCTTTGACCAAATTTTGCAGATCATTTGCATTTGAGACAAGGAAGAAAATGATTGATTTGGGGGTCAATGGTCAAGGTCAGATTAACTCCAAAAAGAAACACTGACCAAACTTTGTGGAGGGCTTGCATTTGAGGTGAGAAGACACCTATCAGTTTTGATTGGCTTCATCTGGAATAAACTTGCATCACTGACACTAGGGAAAGTGTTCAAGAAACATGGTTCATATTATTACAGTATGTAAAATTTGCAATCATGATTTCAAATATAGAAATTTGCAAAGTGAAAATTTACAAATCCACATAAAGCCCGACCACATAATTTCATGAAAGTACTTGTAAGTTACAGAATCTATGTCCCTATTTTATTGGGAATCAGAGTTTTTTTTCTTCTTGCATTTTATGCTTCGCCTGAAGACAGAAATCTAATTCTTATATTTTAAAATTTTTCCCAGGTCACAAGTCGGACAGTAACCCAGATACCATGCCATCACAGAGTCTTCAAGTGGTATGGGATGATCCAATAGGAAGGTCAGACTAATTTGCTTTACAGTCAATTAAGTTAGCTGCCTACATTGAGTGAAACATAATTCCTGAATTTATAATTGCTCAGAAAGTTTGGGGACTTTTCTGTTGTTGTCCAGAACTTGGTCATCACTATTTTGCGTGTTGCCAGTTGTGGAGTGTAAGTTTTTGTGGGGCACCAATTGTTTGGGAGTATCAATTTCTCTAGCAAATACACACACCTGGTCACATTAGATTAGGATAACTTTTTTGGCTACCTCTGATTCCAGCCTTCCTTGAAAAATGAAAAAAAAAAGACTTTCTGTGCATGTTCAACAAATCCTCTCTATTTTCAGAGTAAATTCAACAAAAATTGGAGCGTTGTATTGTAGCCATATGTCCCAGTATACAGATGATTGGAAGGATAAAAAGTTGGAGCTGCCATTGCAAACCCCAAGACACCGTCATGATCTGGTTACTGGATAAAACCTTCAGCTTTACTGCAGAAATTATGGCCATAATTTGAGCATTGAACTAGGAAACCTCTTTTTTAAAACAACAAACAAATTTCATCATCTTTTCATATTCCCTTTTCTCATTGAAAGCCTTGCATAATCTTAAATCTGACAACCCATTAATGTCCCTAATATTATAAGAACAAGACATTCTCATGCAATATGGGAAAAGTATTCTATCCTGTTGGCTGCCTAGTCACAATGGTATAAAGCAGAGGTTCCCAACCGTTTTTGGCCATAACCCGAACAAATTTTTTCGGAGCCTCACATTTTGATTAGTTTTGCTACCCTCAAATAGACATCCTGGCAACCCTCCAAAACATCATTGCAAACCAGGGTGGGTGGGGGTGGGTGGGAACCACTGATATAAAGGGTAATGAAATAAAAACAGAGAAAGGAAAGTTGCATTATATATATATTATGCATATGCTGCATATATTGGCTTTATTAGATCACAGGATATTGTAATATGAATTTTGCACAAAATGCATTCAGGCATCAATGGGCAATTCCAGATTCTTTTGTCAGGCATATTGGGAATTGCAGATCCTTTTTTTGTCAGGCTTATGCGCTGAAATAATCAATTACTATGTAGATTTATTTTCCCTGCCATGTCTGCAGTTATTGTACTTCATGTTATAATAGTTTAAAAGTGAATATTGAAAATAGGTCTTTTAGAACATTCCAAGTAGGTCTTTTTGGAAAATAAACAGGCCCAACTGGATGGATGGATAGATAGGAAAAGATAGATAGGTAAAATAAGGACAAAATAAGTGTAAATTACAGTGACATTAAGGAGTGGAATGTGTCAAATAAATTGACAACTTGCATTTTGTCCACCTTTGTTTCATAAAATTCATAGAAATCCATAATGTTTGGCATTTTTAAATCCATGTATATGATAAATCCATAATAATTCTGTTATTAGGTCACATACTGTATGTAGCCCACAATAATTCAGTTCACATTATCCCATGATATGTTAATTCCACACGTCTTACAAATGAAAGTCAAATCCACGCTTTTATGATTCACAGTAGATATACTATAAATGTAATCGTCTGATGTCGTCTTGTAGAAAATAATAAATCCTCATGTTCTGAAATCATTGACCAAATAATGTTCTGAAATTATCGACCAAATAATGTTCTGAAATCATCCATCCTCATCTAGTCATCTAGTCATCGTAAATATCCAGCTTTGATTCCTTGTCTTCACAGGTGCATCTGCAGAGACTGTTTGGGATCTGTAATTTTCTTACATAGCTAATACCATAACAGTTTTCTTCAACACCTAACAACATCAGGTTTTTATGTACAGACTGGAGAAAGAGAAGCTGGCTCACAAGCTGGAGAGGGCCTGTAGTCCCACCCAGGAAGTGGACAGCTTGGCAGAGGCTTTGGACATTCCACCAGATGCTCAGTACTCAGATGGTGAGGAAGATATGGACACAACTATCCCCCAGTTTGGGGGACCTGGACACGTGAGTTCATCCATGTGTGGTTGTGTGCATCCAGTTGTCTGTACTGACCATATTCTTTGCATGGAGTATAAATAGATACCAGTGTTAACATAGCCTTACTTTCTTCCTTCCCTCTCTCCCTAACATAACAAATTTTTTTTCCACTTAATTAGTTTTAAAATACTAATGGATTCAGGTCATATTTCATGTGGAGCCTAAAATTAACAAGACCAAGGTAATACTGTGATTGTGGCTGGGTTACTTCCCCTGTAGATGGGGGGTGTATGGTTAATGTGGCTGGGTTACATCCCTTGTAGATGGGGTGTATGGTTAAGAAATGGAACACCTTTGTTTCCCCAGTAATATTGGAATAACCCTCTTTTTCTTCACCAAATAGATTAGAATACTTTATTATCCCTATCTCCCTATATCTCTGTTAACCCTGGGTTCTGTCTCTGGGTGGGGATACTGCTTGGGGGTTTTTTTTTCATTCTTCTTCTGTTTGTTATTATTATAATTATTATTATTATTATTATTATTATTATTATTATTTCAACAGAGCCTTTATCTAAGTCCTTGCATTTTTGGAAGTTGCATTCTTACCTTACATTTTGTACCAGTTGCCTTGTGTCCATGTGGTCAAGAAATTGGACAATTTTTTTTATTAATTTCATTATTATTATTATTATTATTTTATTATTATTATTTTTTAAACATTTATTATTATTATTATTATTATTATTATTATTATTATTGTCAATGGAGCCTTATCCAAGTCATGCATATTAATTAATGAGGTCATCTTTCATCTGATTGTTTGAACTTGTTACATATTTCAAGGCCTTATTTCAGATCTGATTTTGATCAAACTTGTTACATATTTCAAGACCTTATTTCAGATCTGATTTTGATCAAACTTGTTACATATTTCAAGGCCTTATTTCAGATCTGATTTTGATCAAACTTGTTACATATTTCGAGGCCTTATTTCAGATCTGATTTTGATCAAACTTGTTACATATTTCGAGGCCTTATTTCAGATCTGATTTTGATCAAACTTGGAAAGTATGCTTATATCACCAATATCTCAGAAAGGTTTTAATAAAGAGCAAGACCCATGCCTGAAATAATGAAGTGAGCGTGTACCTAATAGGCCAGGCATGTCACCACTATGTAGACTACAATTCTGAATCAGTTCTTATTAGAATTGGAATATATAGTTGTGTAATTAAGATCTTGGACCTCTTTGTTAATGAGTCAGATCATGCATATTAATGAGATAATCATGCACATGCATATTAACGAGATAATCATGCATATTAATGAGATAATCTTGTATTTTATTGGCTGAGCTAGTCACCAGTCTGAAAGCCTAATTTCTTATTTGATTTTAATCAAACTTGAGAACAGCTTGGATCATTTGTAAGTAACTGACTTAATTGGCTTGCAGACTTTCTAAAATTATTTTAAACACTGTTTATTCTTTTCTACAAAAGAAAGGCACATATTGTGCTAACCATTATCTGGTTTTGCTTTGATTTAAGTCACTGGAGAAGAATTTGTGTTCTTTAAACATTTCTGGTATTATATTTTTTCATTTTATTACTTTTTTTCCTAATACTTTAGGTTGAGACAAATGATCAAAAAGATGAACCTCACAGAACACCAACTCCAGAAGCTCCATCTCTTGGTAGGTAAATCATGTCTGCCCTCATGTACATGAATTCTCTGATTCCATTATTTGGTTAGATAAATCATTGTTTCCCTCATGTACATGAATTATTTGGGTAGGTAAATCATGGCATCTCTCATGTACATGAATTAATTAGGTAGGTAAATCATGGCGTCCATCATGTTGAGGAATTATTTTCAGTTAGGTAAATCATGAGTGTCCTCATGTAAATGAATTTTTTGAAAATAAAAGCTTTTGCAGAGATTAGAGGTTAAAGTCTTGACTTTGTTATATATTGTCTGCAAAGCATAGGTATGACATAGGGATCCCATTTATAATTGTTTTCTTTTTTCTTTTAACATAGGCATCACAATTGTTTTTGCATTTAGCTCAGTATCTCTGACACCATTGTATGTTAAGCCATGAAATTGATGTGTATATTTATCTTGGAGGTTATTCCCCACCTTGGGCAAAAATAGGTAACAGTGACTTGCTTCTCATAATTATGTGATTACATTCAAATTTAGTGTTTAGCTTAGTTTCTCTGATACCTTTACACATTGCATGTACTGTCCTGAATCTTCATTGGTATATATAGCTTGGAGGGTACTGCCAACCATAGCTTATGGTGACCTACTATTCACATTAACTCAGTTTCTCTGAACCATTGTATATAGTCATAAATTTTACAGTCATATTCATCGTGGAGGGTATCATTTAACGGTGGCAAAAGTAGGTCACTGACCTTCATTTTATGCTTCAGTAATAATGCTAACAACCATGGGCAAAAGTAGGTCACAGTGTCAAACTTTTCACACTCTGGCAATTTCATTATGATTTTGCATTTAGCACAGTTCTTGTACACTGTTGTATGTACAATCATGAATTTGATGGGTGTATAAATCATATAGTGGATTTTGGATTATGCCACAGAATAGCAGGCAAGACAAGGCATTCTGTGAAATTCTCATCATAGTTCCCATGCCAGTCCATGGCTTAGTAACATGCACACACTTGCTTTTGCTCATTTACAGCTGAGTAAAATGTCATGAAAAAAAAAAACACACACACACATGCACACACATCCACCAGTGGATGCTGTTTTCCATTTATAACCTAATAAAATGGCGTGAAAAACAAACACACCAGTGTATGCTGTTCTCCAGTTACAGCTGAGTAAAATGGCATGAAAAAGACACACACACCAGTGTATGCTGTTTCCCATTTACAACTGAGTAAAATGGCTTACTAACACAAACACACACACCTGGGGATGCTGTTTTCCAGTTACAACTAAGTAAAATGTCATGAAATGCACATGCACACACACACACAAACCCCTGTGGATTCTGTTTTCCATTTACAGCTAAGTAATTGGAACAAGGGTTTGTTAATTCTTTGAGTACAAATATGTAACTTAAACCCTTGAAATTAGAACCCATATGTAGAGTGTGTTAACATTGAATTGTGCAGTTAAAAAGACAATACAATAGTTAGCCATTTCTGAACTGTTGGTGTATTGTGCTTTATTATTTGTTATTATAAATCTGACATTTTGGAGTCAGAATTCAAAACTTCTACTCCAGACTTTGTTTGGCTCTGGAGTCATGACGTTTGGCTAAAGTAATATTTCTTTGACACTCCTGTAAGTCGGGGGTGTATTTTGCAAGTCGGATCCCTCTTGTCAGTGAGTCAGAGTTGCACTTTGGAAAAATAAATAAGCCAAACTGGATAGGTAGATAAATAGATAGGAAAAATAAAGACAGAACAAATTGACAACTTAGATTTCTCATCAGATGGTGAAGAATAATTTTGTATTTTTTTATAACAAGATTTTGTTTATGATTTCAGTATTACTGGAATTAACATTTATGACGGGAATTTGTGAATGATTTCAGTATTGCTATTGTTAAAATTTGTTTCAGCTTTTCCTATGCCAAAATCTCACAAGGAGGTAACACCACCCAAGCCTGTGGAACCTATGAAAGAGGAAAAGAAAATACCCAAAATACCCCCAGTCTTCTTGTTTTCTGGTATATCTCCGGAGGTAAGAATTATTTCTTTAATTTTTTTAGAGAGTGAGACAGACAGACAGATAGAAAGACAGGTCAGCATAAAGTTGAAACAAATGATTGAGGCCATCAGAATAATAAAATATTTATCATTTATAATAAGATATATGGGTACACAAACATCCCCACTTAATGATCAACAGTTTACAGTTATCATTCATGATGAGACACAGGGGTACACAAACATCCCCACTTAATGATCAAGAGTTTACAGTTATCATGAAATGATGAGACATGGGTACAAAACATCCCCACTTAATGATCAACAGTTTACAGTTATCATTTATGATGAGACACAGGAGTTCACAAACATCCCCACTTAATGATCAACGGTTTACAGTTATCATTTATGATGAGACAACACAGGGGTACACAAACATCCCCACTTAATGATCAACAGTTTACAGTTATCATAAAATGATGAGATACGGGTACAAAACATCCCCACTTAATGATCAACAGTTTACAGTTATCATTTATGATGAGACACAGGAGTACACAAACAACCCCACTTAATGATCAACAGTTAACAGCAAAAATATTTACGAGTTGACAACACTTTACAGTATTTTACACAACAAGTGAAGCAGACACAGTGACATAAAAACATGAACATTTTGAAGAAGACATCAGCTAGATGTAAATGTTTTATTATTAGAAGTATAGCACACACCTTATTTTACATGGTATTTCTATTTTAAGAGCAGTGTAACAAGACAGCTTATTTTACATGGTATTTCTTTTTTTTAAGAGAAGTGTAACAACATGTCTTGTTTTACATGGTATTTCTATTTTGTTTAAGGGAAGTGTAACAGCACATCTTATTTTACATGGTATTTCTGTTTTATTTAAGAGAAGTGTAACACCTTATTTTAGATTTTATTTCTATTTTGTTTGAGAGAATTGTAACAACACACCTTATTTTAAATGGTATTTCTGTGTTGTAACAAATTAAATCTCAATGGCTCTACCATCTCTTTGACCTGGTTCTTGTTTTGTTGAGTAGAAATAGTTTCTAAAGTATGGAAATATACTTCATCAAGGTTTTTTTTTTTTTTAAATCAATGATTTGCATTAAATAATGAGGAGACCGTGGTCAGACTGTAATACATTTTAATGTTTCCCATGGTTTTTGTTTGCTGTTGTGTCCCACTTTTTATCCTCTAATAAAGTTAAGAAGTTCTGTTTAACTTCCCATACAAATGTTAGTAAAAACTGACATTGTAAGATAGGAATTTTCACTGGCAGTGATGGGACAGAAAGGTGGACGATTAGGATTCTTCCAAAATGAAATGTTATTGATGGGACAGTAAGGCGGATGATTAGTGTTATTCCAAAATAAAATGTTAGTGATGGAACAAGAAGGCGTATGATTAGGGTTATTCCAAAATGAAATGTTAGTGATGGGACTGGAAAGCGTATCATTATTGTTATTCCAGAATGAAATGTTAGTGATGGGACTGGAAGGCATATGGTTAGGGTTATTTCAAAATGAAATGTTAGTGATCAGACTGGAAGGCATATATATGATTAGGGATATTCCAAAATGAAATGTTATGGGTTGGATTAGAAGGCAGATGGTACAGTGCTGTTCCAAAGCAAATGTCCCATATTTTGCATTTAATGCAATATTCTTGTTCCATATTTTGCATTTCAGGCTGTTTTATTGTCTCATATTTTGCATTTAAAGATGTTTTATTGTCTCATAATCTGCAGTTATAGTTGTTTTATTGTCTCACATTTTGCTCCTTTGCCAAACAGTCATAAAGTTTGCAGAATCATGTAGAGGGTTGTGGTCACCACAAAAAAGACCCTTATAACAATTTAGCATAACACTCAAGAATATTAAATTGATTAATGCCTGACAGTTGGACATTGATGAGCAGCTCATTTTAATAAAAGGAATTACTGATTTGAAAGCATAACTACCCCATCCCATTTCTGTCTGTACCAAGATGGTGAGGTGGTTGAAATTTGGTATTATGATATCCCCATTTGGAGATGAACTAATTACATCTTGCTGATTGAAATAATAACATGGAACATTTTCAGTTCTATACATATAGGATCAATCTTGTGATAAACTAAGTTAAAGATGTTACAGGCTGATAATTAATGATTAATTCATGGGTATTACACCCAGATTTTGTGACTGGATATTGTTAGTTATTACTGACATGGACTAATAACAGTGTTAAAATGATTTTGAGATTTAGCTGTTCAGAAAAGTGTGTCAGTATGATTCCCATGGTTAATTTTAAGGTAGTGTCAGTCAGTTGTACATATTAGATTTCTTTTTAACTACTTGTTAATTTTAGCCTAGTTTTTTATTGAAGTTCCTCCAGAATCACACACACAGACACCACTCCCTGACAAATTCTGGAATAATCCTGGTATACTTAGACATTTTAATTTGTTGTTAGTGCTTTTATACACCAATAAATGTTTGGAGTGTATAAAGTACATAGATTCATTCGTATATTAGCAGTTTCATTTCCACATACTGTCTCTCTGTACACCATCTGTATGTTATTAGCAATGTCATTCCACACACTGATGTCTGTCTGTCCACCCATCTGTATGTTAGCAGTTTCATTTCCACACACTGATGTCTGTCTGTACACCATCGGTATGTTGTTAGCAATATCATTTCCACACACTGATGTCTGTCTTTCTGTGCACCATCTGTATGTTATTAACAATATCATTTCCACACACTGATGTCTGTCTGTCTGTGCACCATCTGTATGTTTTTAGCAATTTCATTTCCACACACTGATGTGTTTGTACACCATCTGTATGTTATTAGAAATATATTTTCCACACACTGATGTCTGTCTGTCTGTGCACTATCTGCATGTTTTTAGCAATTTCATTTCCACACTGACGTCTGTCTGTACACCATCTATATGTTATTAGCAATTTCATTTCCACACTGATCTCTGTCTGTCAGTGCACCATCTGTATGTTATTAGCAATTTCATTTCCACACACTGATATCTGTATGTACACCATCTATATATTATTAGCAATTTCATTTCCACACACTGATATCTGTATGTACACCATCTGTATGTTATTAGCAATTTCATTTCGACACTGATGTCTGCCTGTACACCACCTGTAGGTTATTAGCAGTTTCATTTCCACACACTGATGTCTGTCTGTCTGTGCACCATCTGTATGTTATTGGCAATTTCATTTCCACACTGATGTCTGTCTGTACACCATCTGTATGTTATTAGCAACGTTATTCCACACACTGATGTGTCTGTACATCATCTGTATGTTAGCAGTTTCATTTCCACACATTGATGTCTGTCTGTACACCATCTGTATGTTATTAGCAATTTCATTTCCATACTGATGTCTGTCTGTACACCCATCTGTATGTTAGTAATTTCATTTCCACACACTGATGCCTGTCATACACCCATCTGTATGTTAGGAGTTTCATTTCCACACATTGATATCTGTCTCTACACCCATCTGTATGTTAGCAGTTTCATTTCCATTCACTGATATGTCTGTACACCCATCTGTATGTTAGCAGTTCATTTCCACACACTGATGCCTATCTGTACACCCATCTGTATGTTAGCAATTTCATTTCCACACATTCATTTCTGTCTGTACACCATCTGTATGTTAGCAGTTTCATTTCCACACACTGATGTCTGTACACCCATCTGTATGTCAGCAGTTTCATTTCCACACACTGATGCCTGTCTTTACACCCATCTGTATGTTAGCAATTTCATTTCCACACACTGTCTGTCTGTACAACCATTCGTATGTTAGTAATTTCATTTCCACACTGGTGTCTATCTGTACACCATCTGTATGTTATTAGCAATATCACTCCACACACTGTTGTCTGTACACCATCTGTATGTTATTAGCAATTTCATTTCCACACACTGATGTCTGTATGTACACCCATCTGTATGTTAGTAATTTCATTTCCACACACTGATATCTGTCTGTACACCATCTGTATGTTTTTACATTTTTTTCAAACATCTACTTTTTGAAGGCAACATATAGTCAATATTGTGCCATAGGGTCAGAAGGTTAAGGTCAAGGTCACTGTGATTGGAATAATCAAAATGGTTTCTGCACAATTACATTAGTTCCATATCACAGACCTGGAGCAATCTTTGTGGATGTCTTACTATTGTGGTAATGAAAAGCCTACAAATTTTGGTATCAGGAGGTCAGAGTCAAGGTCACTGAAGAAAGTAATGTGGTTTCTGCAGAAAAATTTCAGTTATTAAAATATAGGACTGTTCAACACATTTAAGGTGCTATTCATAGTACTTGTCGTTTTTTTTTTTCCAGGAAAGGATGGCTTATGGTGCTCAGATTGAACAGATGGGTGGAAAAGTCCTGGACTGTGTGAACTTTGACCCCATCTGCACACATTTAATTGTTGGTTAGTCAAGATTGTGTACATCATTCCTTTATAAAATTATTGCCTCCTTAAAATCACAGAAGAATTTTGGCAAGAAAGAGAGATAAATGTGTCATCTGTTGAAATATTTTTATTATAGCTACTATAATCACATATTATCACAGCAGAAAACTTAATAATCACTTTGAACTCATTCAGCCCCAATTACGCCTGTAGGGGTGATGAGGTTGTACACTACTTCCGAGCTCTGTGGCATCAAGGTTATGTAAGATACACCAAAGTGGGTGGTATTACAAAAAGGCAGACAGCTGTAGCTCTAGAAGGACTTTCTACTCAAATTACAAAATGCAGAGAGAAAATGTTTTTTTAGAGACCCAAATTTTTATACCAAAAATTTGCCTGTTGGAATTGGATTTTGTGTCCAGATTTAAGACTTTCTGGCCTGTGATCTAAGGCAGACCATTCTGAATTGCACACAGACAGGTGAACCTTTGCAAAAAGTAGGATAAGTTTGGGATTGGGAGTAAGAAGTGGCCAGGAGACAAAAATGATGGGTCCAGAAAGCAAAAAGAAATAAAAGAACTCCAACTTTTACCCTTCAGCACATGCACAAGCCAAGTAACCAATGAAAAACGACATTTCTAGCACAACTAGGCTCCAGACTAAAGAAAAAACTCTTGGAAGTAGATGTATTTGGATTTATTCAGAATTAACTTCCAAAATGCGTTTCCTACCACCATTCAGGTGAAAATGACAAAAATCTACGGCGCTGAATGAGTTAAAGTTATAATAATGTATATAAAATTATGGACATTTTAGTATTCTAAATACATGTATTTGAATTCATGGAAATTATTTTTGTTTTGGAATTGATGGAAGTTATGTTCTTATTTTGGCAGGAACACCTGCAAGAAATGAGAAGTTTCTAGCCTGTGTTGCATCAGGAAAATGGGTTCTTCACAAATCTTATCTAGAAGCATGTCGAGAACAAAATAGATTTATACAGGTAGCTACATTTTGTACACACCTATACAGGTTGCTATATTTTATACACACACATACAGGTAGCTACATTTTATACACAGCTATACAGGTAGCTACATTTTATACATGCATGTACAGGTAGCTACATTTTATATACACCTATGGAGGCAGCTACATTTTATATATACCTAATTAATAATTCTTCAGTTTCATTTTTTTTATATATTTTCATCCGTTCATCATCTATCCTTCACTCATACTTTCAAGTTTGGAGCAAAACTCATTGCCTATCACCTCCCTGTATACTTTATACATACAAAAACTCATTGCCTATCACCTCCCTGTATACTTTATACATACAAAAATTCATTGCCTATCACCTCCCTGTATACTTTATACATACAAAAACTCATTGCTTATTATCTCCCTTTATGCTTTGTACATAGACTTCCTCTTCCTACAAATGAAATCTTTGATAAATCATTCTGGTTCCTAGCAGACATTTTGAAATCTTTGATAAAGCATTCTGGCTTTTAGCAGAGGTTTTGAAACCTCTGATAAATCTTTCTGGCTCCTAGCAGAGATTTTGAAATCATTGATAAATCATTCTGCCTCCTAGCAGACATTTTGATGGGACCGGAGACAATGATTACATTTTTTGGTGCAGATTTAGCTGAAAGTCAGTGGATGTGTTTTCATAAGCATGGGACTCCAGTACAAATTAGCAAAAATCAGTGTAAAATATTTATATATGCATGGGACCCTTGTATGGATTAGCGAGGAATCAGTTAAAGTGTTTTGATAAGCATGGGACTCCTGTACAAATTAGCAAACATCAGTGTAAAATGTTTATACAAGAATGTGACCCTTGTACAGATTGGCAGGAAATTAGTGGAAGTTTTTAGATAAGCATGGAATTCTTGTACAGATTAGCTGAGAATTGATTGGTGTGTTTAGATAAGCATGGGACTCTAGTACATGTTAGCAGGGAATCAGTGGAAGTATTTAAATAAGCATGGGATTATTGTACACATTAGCAGGGAATCCAGATAAACAAATTGCTGTAAGGGGTAATTTAGAAGGAAAGGCATTTGAAAATGCAACCAATTTTGACTTTGTGAACCTAAAAGTTCCATGATGTGACCACTGCATGTTCATGTAGGAGAAATCAGACTCAAATCCAAATTGAAAGTTATTTAATGAGTTAAGGAAGTAATAAAGATTGGGTTTTTTTGCCATATATAATTTTAAAATCAGTAGTGCATGCAAGACACAAAAAGTGGTTAAGACTATGATCCTGGACTGGTCATCAGATTACGTTCCAGAATGGCACCAGATAGCATCTTTTGATATGTAACAACCATGTACTGGAGCAGTCTACATTTTTTAGCATATCAATTTATGAAGCCTAGTGTAACTATCTTGACTCCTGAGGACAAATTTACCTTCAAGTTATCTGTTTTTCATGCAACACTCCCCTGAAAATGTGGGCATTACTAATAAACTATTATAAAAACAAAAGTAGGTCTGATGTCACCTTCAAAATCAAATGGAAGTGAGCTTTTTGAAGCCAGTGACACAGACACCAACATCATCATGTTAAGTTAGTGGGAGAGACAAACATGTAAACAAGAATAGAGTATACTTTTTAAGAAAATAAAAGTGTGAATAATTCAAACTCCCTTTCCATAACCCTGTATAGATTAAAAATGAAATCATAGTTGTGAATCCATTTTTACTGCCACAGTTACTTTTATACATACATGGAAAAAAGGTTGAATTTTGACTGATTTGTGTTAAATGGCACATTAGCTCATGAAGGGTTATATTATGCTGAGGCAGTTTGTTGTTGCTGTTGATTGATGGTGTTATAGATTTGGTGTTTTATGGCACAGCAACACAAGTGGTTTATGTATTGCGTGGGTAATTTTTTAATCAACTACCTTGCACAGGGAGATGTTGCTGGACCTGACCGACTGTTGATCCAGTGGTAGGATTCAAACCTACACCCTTTCATTGGCAGTATTTTAACCCGCACCCTTTCAGTGGTGGGATTCAAACTCGCACCCATTTGATGATGGGATTCGAACCCACAAACTTCCATTGGTGTAATTCAAAACCCACACCCTATCAATGGTAGTATTTGAACCCAAACCCTTCAGTCGTTAGTCTGGCACACTAACCACTGAGCTAGTGCAGCATCTTGCATAAGGTGCCTTGCCCAGACACATAATGGGGCCCACCTGGCCTTGTCTGATGTAAGGTGCCTTGTCCAAACACAAAATGGTGCCCACCTGGTGTTGTCTGATGTAAGGTGCTTTGCCCAAACACACAATGGGGCCCACCTGGCCTTGTCTGCTGTAAGTTGCCTTGCCCAGACACAAAATGGGGCCCACCTGGCCTTGTCTGGTGTAAGGTGCCTTGCCCAGACACAAAGTGGGGCCCACCTGGTCTTGTCTGGTGTAAGGTGCCTTGACCAGACACAAAGTGGGGCCCACCTGGCATTGTCTTTTGTAAGGTGCCTTGACCAGACACAAAGTGGGGCCCACCTGGCTTTGTCTGCTGTAAGTTGCCTTGCCTAGACACACAATGGGGCCCACCTGGCCTTGTCTGGTGCAAGGTGCCTTGCCCAAACAAACGATGGGGTCCACCTGGCCTTGTCTGATATAAGGTGCCTTGTCCAGACACAAAGAGGGGCCCACCTAGCCTTGTCTGGGCTGGAAGGTGCCTTGCCCAGACACAAAGTGGGGCCCACCTGGCCTTGTCTGCTGTAAGGTACCTTGCCCAGACACAAAGTGGGGCCCACCTGGCTTTGTCTGCTGTAAGTTGCCTTGCCCAGACACAAAGTGGGACCCACCTGGCCTTGTCTGCTATAAGGTGCCTTGCCCAAACACACAATGGGGCCCACCTGGCCTTGTCTGGTGTAAGTTGCCTTGCCCAAACACACAGTGGGGCCCACCTGGCATTGTCTGGTGCAAGGTGCCTTGCCCAGACACACAGTGGGGCCCACCAGGCATTGTCTGGGCTGGATTCAAACCTGCATCCTTCTGGTCATGAGTTTTGATTCCTAATCACTTACCCATCATAGTTCCTATGAATTTCAAAGTGCTGAATATGTTCCCTGAAACTTTTGTTCAGATGCCTAGACATTCCAATAAATAATGTAGTCCAGATTACGGATAACCATTTATACAGATATCTTGACATTCCAATAAATAATGTAGTCCAGATTACTGTTAACCATTTGTACAGATACAATGACATTCCAATAAGTAATGTAGTCCAGATTATGGATAACCATTTGTACAGATACAATGACATTCCAGTAAATAATATAGTCCATATTATGGATAACCATTTGTACAGATACAATGACATTCCAATAAATAATATAGTCCAGATTATGGATAACCACTTGTACAGATGCAATGACATTCCAATAAATAATATAGTCCAGATTACGGATAACCATTTGTACAGATAACTTGATGTTCCAATAAATAATATAGTCCAGTCCAGGTTAAGTATGATCACTTGTGAACTGTTGGATTATTTATCTTGTTAAAAATGGATATTTTTACTAACCTCATAGTTCAAGTAATCTAAAATCACAAAGTTATATTTTGTAATGCTTAATTGAATATCTATCCCCAGATATGGAGACAAGTATATTGTCACAAATTGTCCATAAAAATAAAGTTAAATGAGTTTCTAAAAATCCGATTTGTAGATTTTGTTGGCGGTCAGATATTCTGCATATCAAATACATGAAGAACAGTTTATGTGGGCAAGTTAGCTTTTTATCAGATAATTGAGATCACTTTGGTTTCCACACCCCAAATCCAATGAGAACAATTTACAGGAAGTTATTGAGATCACTTCAGTTTCCACACCCAAAGTCCAGTGAGACCAGTTTGCAGCAAATTATTCAGCTCACTTTGGTTTCCACACCCAAAATCCAGTGTGGCCCATTTACAGCAAAATTATTGAGATCATTTTGGTTTCCACACCCAAAATCCAGTGTGGCCAATTTACAGCAAATTATTGAGATCTCTTTGATTTCCACCCCATAATCCAGTGTGGCCCATTTACAGCAAAATTATTGAGATCATTTGCTTTTCACACCCATAATCCAGTGTGGCCCATTTACTGTCCTTTCACTCTCTGTTTTCTTTCTCCATGAAGACCGCTCCAGTGGCATAATGGTTAGAGCATCCGCCTTGGATGCCGGAGGTCGTGGGTTCGATCCCCAGCCGAGTCATACCAAAAACTTAAAAATAGTATTAACAGCTGCCTCGCTTGGTGCTCATCATTAAGAGGATAGTGTTAGGACTGGTTGACCTGGTGTCAGGATAATGTGACTGGGTGGGACATGATGCTCTATGTCTGTGGCATGATGCCCCAGTGCTAGACATCACTATAAACTGCCACACTGCAGACATCGTAACGATATAACTGAAAAATTGTTAAAGCAACATTAAAAATCCAAATCACACACACACATTCTCCATGAATATCCCTTGCCATGAATTTTAGATGGCGGCATAAGCAGATGAATGCTTCTAATGATCCTTCTAATTCCAGGAGGATCTGTATGAGTGGGGAGGTGAAGGAACAATGAGTCTTTTGTCAGACCAGAACTCGAAAGAAGCCAAGCTTGCAATGGCTGCACATCATTGGAGAGTAAAGATCCAGGAGGCCAGACAGGTGAGAATAGAAATATATTTTTTTAACACTCAAATTTTATTTTTACAAGTCATGATATATTTAGCAATTTCACATTATATTCATTCTGATATTGTCTAGGAACTTATAACATTCAATATGTTTGCCAGAAAAATGTTGATATATGTATCTACATTTATTCTTGCCATTATTCAACAGTGTTCTTATATTTTTGATGGAATCAGTCTAATATAACAGAAGAACAAGTCAGGGTTCAGTGACATGGCAGAAATAACAATCACAAAATCTTGTATGGTCTGGATTTTTGTTAGCTTTTTTATTTTAATGAAATTCCAGAAAATATCAGCAAATACAATCCAGAGTTTATCATTACAGTGTAGGAAGTGATTATTTTTTAATCTAGCGATTAACTTCTTCAGAAACAAACTGGATATACTGAGATCTATCACTAAATGGATATACCAAGTTTTATCACTCACTGGATATACTGCGTCCTATCACTTTGAAGTGTACTTAAATGTTCTGACTTTGACAGATCATGTCCAAGACTTATGGAGCCTTCCAGAACTGGAAAGTCATCCTGTGTCTGGGAAATGGAAAAGAAGCCAACTTTCGACGCTTACTAGAGGCAGGGGGTGCTACTGTTTTTAATAAAAGGTATCAAACTTCAAAACACTTCTTTATATCCAAAGTTTACATGATGACAAAGTACACTATAACTCCTAAACTGGACACTGTTGGGATCTGTGTGCAGTAGGAGGCAGGATTACTGTCTGTAGAAGGCAGCTGAGTTATCAATGGGCCAGTCTGAGAAATGAGACTGGGTTACAAAGAGGCCAGCCTTCTTAAGGAGGTCTAGTTACACATGGCCAATCTACAAGAGGAGGCCAAGTCGTAGAGGGGCCAGTCTGCAGATGGAGGCTGGGCCAGCCTTTAGAAGGAGGTCAGGTTACACATGGCCAATTTGCAGGAGGAGGCCAAGTCGTAGAGGGGTCAGTCTGCAGATGGAGGCTGGGCCAGCCTTTAGAAGGAGGTCAGGTTACACATGTCCAATTTGCAGGAGGAGGCCAAGACAAGGAGATGCCCAGACTGCAAGAGACTAGGTTATACAGGGGCCAGTTTACAGATGGGGGTTACAGAGGGACCATTCTGCAAAAGCAAGGATGGCTTATACAGAATCCATTCTGTAGTTATACCAGTACATGAAGCGGTCTTTCACTGTCTAGTTAAACTAGTTAATAAACTTAGCAATGTCTATTCTGTAGTTATACCAGTAAATGAACCATCCGTGGTGTGTACTCTCCACTTATACCTGTAAATGAACCATCCGTGGTGTGTACTCTCCACTTATACCTGTAAATGAACCATCAGTGGTGTGTATTCTCCACTTACACCAGTAAATGAACCGTCAGTGGTGTGTACTCTCCACTTATACCAGTAAATGAACCATCAGTGGTGTGTACTCTCCACTTATACCAGTAAATGAACCATCAGTGGTGCGTACTCTCCACTTATACCAGTAAATGAACCATCAGTGGTGTGTACTCTCCACTTATACCAGTAAATGAACCATCCGTGGTGTGTACTTTCCACTTATACCAGTAAATGAACCATCAGTGGTGTGTACTCTCCACTTCTACCAGTAAATGAACCATCAGTGGTGTGTACTTTCCACTTATACCAGTAAATGAACCATCCGTGGTGTGTACTTTCCACTTATACCAGTAAATGAACCATCAGTGGTGTGTACTCTCCACTTATACCAGTAAATGAACCATCCGTGGTGTGTACTCTCCACTTATACCAGTAAATGAACCATCCGTGGTGTGTACTCTCCACTTATACCAGTAAATGAACCATCAGTGGTGTGTACTCTCCACTTATACCAGTAAATGAACCATCAGTGGTGTGTACTCTCCACTTATACCAGTAAATGAACCATCAGTGATGTGTACTCTCCACTTATACCAGTAAATGAACCATCAGTGGTGTGTACTCTCCACTTATACCGGTAAATGAACCATCAGTGCTGTGTACTCTCCACTTATACCAGTAAACGAACCATCAGTGGTGTGTGCTCTCCACTTATACCAGTAAATGAACCATCAGTGGTGTGTACTCTCCACTTATACCAGTAAATGAACCATCAGTGGTGTGTACTTTCCACTTAATACCAGTAAATGAACCATCAGTGGTGTGAATTCTCTTGTTGTAAATGAACCTTCCGTGGTGTGTACTCTCCACTTATGCCAGTAAATGAATCATCAGTGATTTATTTTACTCTTTAGTTCTACCAGTAAATGAACCTTCATTGTTGTGTACTCTCTAGTTATACTTGTAAATTATCCATCAGTGGTGTGTACTCTTTAGCTATAATTGTAAATGCACCTTCAGTGGTGAGTACTCTCCAGTTGTACTAGTGAATGAACCTTCAGTTGTGTGTCATGCAGTAGTTACTACTCTGTCTAATGTTTTTGGTATGACAAAAATATCAACAGAACATTCTGATTGTTAATGGTGATGAACAAGTATAGGAATTTCCATGTATAAGGTTCAGAAAGTGACAATTCACCTCAACATGGGCTTGGATAGAACTGTGGTAATGCATTGGCTTTGCACCACTGTAATCTTGGATTCAGTTCTTGGAGAATGAATTCTCAACAGTAAGCAGTTACCCAGCCAAGGTTGATGGTTTCTTCTGGGTTTTCTATTTCCTCCCGGGTCCAGTCTAATGCCAGAACATAGCTTTTTAGAGTACTTGATAAATATTGTTTCCATATTTGTCCAGTGATAAGCCCAAACTTGATGATAAGTCCACCACCACTTTTACAGAATTTTGGCAAATACAGTAAACTCCAGGTGTAACAGAGCCCGAGAAATTCCGTTATAACCGAGGAAAAATTAATATGAAACCCTAAAAGATAGCTTGTGATGTGTCTTATTATATCCAGCATTTCATTTGATCTGATTTTATTATAGCGTTTATGGTATTTATGAAAATGAAAACCCCATCCCTACTTGTTAACCAATTTATTAGACTGGTCCCCTGGTTTTATCATTGGAAAAATATTGTATATATTATTGCATATTCACTGTAAAATAAATAGAATTTAAAAGAAATCTTTTAATTTCTTTCTCCAGGCCTCCATTTACTAAGGATATTGATGCTACTCATGTATTCCTAGAGCTGAATACTGCAAACCTTTCACAGGTATGTGACATTTACCATGTCAGTTTTTACTCATCATCTTAGAGCTGAATACTGCAAACCTTTCACAGGTATATGATGTGTACATTGTCAGTTTTCACTCATCTACCTAGAGCTGGTTACTGCAAACCTTTCACAGGTATGTGACGTTTACCTTGTCAGTTTTTATTCATCGTCTTAGAGCTGAATACTGCAAACCTTTCACAGGTATGTGATGTGTACATTGTCAGTTTTCACTCATCTACCTAGAGCTGGTTACTGCAAACCTTTCACAGGTATGTGACGTGTACCTTGTCAGTTTTCACTTGTTTTCTTATACCTGGTTACTGCAAACCTTTCACAGGTAGGTGACATGTACTGTGTCTGTTTTCACTTGTGTTCTTAGAGCTGGTGACTGCAAACCTTTCACAGGTATGTGACATGTACCATGTCAGTTTTCACTCATTTGTTGCAGGTGCTGAGTACTTACAACCTTTCACAGGTATGTGATGTATATCATGTGGGCTCAGACCACAGTTATTTTCTTTCTTTGTTAGAAATAACATTTCATTATTGTGCATGAGTTACTATAATTGATAGACCTTTGTAACTTTCTACACGTACTGAAGTCAAATTAGTACATGAAAATCCCATATTAAGACAGTAAACAGATCCACTCAAGGGAAGTAGCAAAAGAATGTTTAACATGCTTTTTGATCAATCTATACAGTTTTGTAAACTTTAAAGTCCATTCTTTTATTATCAACTCAGTTTAACATTTCAAAACCAGTTAGTTGTGAAACACACCATTGAACTTGATTGTTTTTTCAGATTATCTTCCTTTATTGGTCAACCTCCAGGTAAACTAATTGTGGCCTGAGGTCAGGTCAATTTTCAGTCATGTGTTCCTTAGACAGTACTACTAACCTGTCACCTGTATGTGACATGTACCATGTCAGTTTCAGTCATGTGTTGCTTGAGAGGAGTACTGCCAACCTTTCACAGGTATGACAGGTACCTTGCCAGTTTTCAGTCACATGGAATTCATTCTTTGTTATAGCATTGTTACCTGAAATCCATCCACACCAATAAAGTGAGAGTGGTTGTGTTAGTAATAAGGTATGATGATCAAGGTGGTTGACAACAAAGAATTTGAATCCTAATGCAGTACCAGAAGTGTTGCTGACAGTTTTTTAATAGTGCAGATAATTGTGATGATTTTCATTAATTAATGCTGAAATAAGTAAGCAGTTTCCATGTATCATATTTATTACAGTGAGGGACCAATGTTAGGAATTATTATTGTTATCACACTTAAACGGCGTATATTATGGATCTTAAATGAGTATTCATTTGATAAAAAATTCATGAAATGAGATGAATAATATTATAAGCCACTAGCTCAGAGAGGGGCATATTTTATTATTAAACCAGTTTCGTAAATTTCAAGTCAAATGAATACAGAATTAAGATTTTATTTATCACATAGCATTAATGACTTTACATTACATGGTGATGTTGCTACATGACACTTCCAAGTGTTATGTCACAGTGTGGCAAATGACATTGCATTACTCAGTAATATTGTTATATGACACCGCTAAATGTAATGTCACAGTGGTAAATGACATTGCTCGATGATATTATTATATGACACTGCTAAGTGTTACGTCACAGTGGCAAATAACATTGCATTACTCAGTGACATTGTTATATGACACTGCTAAGTGTTGTCAGTGGCAAAATGACATTGCATTACTTAATGATATTATTATATGACACTGCTAAGTGTTACGTCACAGTGGCAAATGACTTTGCATTACTCAACGTTGTTGCTATGTGACATTGTTAAGTGTTACGTCACACTATGGCAGATGATTTTTATATCACTTCATGACATATTGTGATACCCTTCATATGTCCATCATTCTCTGTCCATCTGTTTGTAATTCTTATCTCCAGGGTGGAAATTTGACAAACTGGATACATAGGTTCCCCGTGTGATAACCTTCTACAAGATGAGTATGATATTTGATCTTACCTATCCTATGAATATCAAGGGGGGGGTCAGAGGTCATGTATACATAAATTGCAATTACAGTCACATTTTGAATAGTTTATTTTTTAAATAAACTTTATTCATGCATTTATAGTAGAAGAAAATATATGCAATGGATTTTGCTGAACTAATTTACGGCTATAATTTCACTGTAAATTCTATAGAATATTGTAAAAAAAAATACAGGCTACAGTTCTGGGTATCAATTTTACATGCAGAAGGTCATAACGTTTTTGTCTATCTTTCAGTCTAAATGCTAATGCCAATGTCAGTTTTCATGAGTGCAGACACATTTCTATCTAAGATCTGCTATACCCACAATCTTGTGAACCAATTAAGTGTTTGTCTCAAAAGCCATCAGTTATTGATTTAGCTTTGTGTAAAAAAAATCCATTGGTTAGATTTGCTAGTGTTTCAATACAAGGTGTATCAAAGTGCCTTTATTGGAGAAGGAGAAACTCCATAGTCAGTTGAAAAGCACAGTACAAGTTAGGTACCCCAACTAAATAGTGTTGTCTCATTTCAGGTGGATTTGGAACATTTAGCTGCCAGTGCTGCAATCTGTGTGCGTCCTGAATTTATCCCAGCACAGCTCATGGACATACCAGCACCTGATCCCAATGAGTACTGTCCATCACAGATACTTGTTTTAAAGAAAAAGTAAGTGTAAAAGAAAAGCTTTTATACATTTAGGTCTTAAACTATGTAACAGAAAGAAACAAAACCAACAGGTAATTTATTTCTCTAAGTTACAAAATGAAAGTTTGAGAGACATTTACAGTATTGTTAATGAAACACCAAATAATCCTAAATGTCCTATCACAAGTCCAAAAGTATAGAATGTTCCAAACAAATTCCAGCAGTTTTGAATGTCCTAAAGTACCACAATCATACAATCCAGAATGTATTTTAATGAGTTCTAAATAATCCAGAAGTAGTGTTTTTGTCCAAAACGTCAATGAGCACTTTGTAATTCCACTGAATAATTTAAATAAATAATTCTTCTAAAACTATATCAGAATACAACTGTAAATGATTCCATAGACTGATCTTAAAACAGAAATGAATAATTGTTTACGATACTTCAATTTATACATATTTCACTTGACCTATGATTCTTTAGAATGTTCTGGGAAACTAAATCATTTCCATGTAAAATTCCACTAACCCTTGAGCTCATATTCTAGTAAGTATCTTGTTTACCACTTATAATCATGACAAGAGCCAGGTATGCAAAAACTTGGTCCGTAACCCTCAATCACAATCATGACAAAAGTCAAGTATGCAAAAACTCTATCCACAACTCTCAATCACAGACAAAAGTAAAGTACACAATATAAGTTAAATATACATAATAGTCAGTACAAACATTTTGCAGAATCGGTTGTCTCACGTGTGTCCCTGCAGTAGTGTATTCCCTCCCCTTCCAGTATCTGACCTGTAAAACTTTCACACAAAGTATAATATAAAAATTTAATGATGACACTGCTGTAACTGCCTGAAAAGTGATGCCTATATAGCACCAGGAAAGGCACATCATTACTGAGTTTCTGAGTGACAGATGTGTGAGTTTCAAAGTTTTACTGTGTTAACATAATATTATTGTTTCATAACATAATGGGATCCTTCAGCTTCCCCTTAAAAAGGGACCATGTTATCCTATGGCCCCTTATGATGTGGGACCATGTTCTACTGAGGCAAGTTATGGTGAATGAAAGTTATACTTGGATGCATTATGGTGATGGAGATAAATTATGGTGAGGAAAGATATACTGAGGCATATTAAGGTGAAAGTTATACTGAGAAACCTTATGACAAAAGACCATGTTATATTGAAGTAAATTATGGTGAGGTATTATGTTATACTGAGGTAAATTATGGTGAGGTATCATGTTATACTGAAATCAATTATGGTGAGGTATCATGTTATACTGAGGCACCTTTTAATGAGGGATTGTATTATACTTAGGCACTATGGTGTGTGAATTTGCTATGCTGAAGAACCTTATGGCAAGGGACAGTGTCCTGCTGAGGCACCTTATGGTGAGGGAAATTGCTATAGTAAGGGAGGATGTTATACTAAGGCATGTTATGGTGAGAGACATTGTTATGCTAAGGCACATTTTGGCAAGGGACAGTGTTATACTGAGGCATGTTATTGCGGGGAATAGTGTTATGCTAAGGCACTTTATGGTGAGGGATGATGTTATACTGAGGCAGTTTATGGTGAGAGACAGTGTTACACTGAGGCATTTTATACTGAGGGACAGTGTTAAACTAAGGCACTTTATGCATGAGGGATGATGTTATCCTAAGGCATGTTATGGTAAGAGACAGTGTTATCCTGAGGCACTTTATGGTGTTATACTATGGCATGTTATTTTGAGGGACAATGTTATACTAAGGCATGTTATGGTAAGGGAGAGTGTTATACTAAGGCATTTTATGTTGAGGGACAGTGTTATACTAAGACTTGTTATGGCAAGTGACTGTTATACTAAGGCATGTCATTTTGAGGGACTAATATACTAAGGCATTTTATGGTAAAGGACAGTGTTATACTAGGGCACATTATGGTGAGAGATAATGTTATATTAAGACATGTTATGGTAAGGGACAGTTATATTGAGGCATTTTATGGTGAGGGACAGTGTTATACTAGTGCATGTTATGGTGAGGGAATGTGTTATACTAGGGCACTTTATAGTGAGAGACAATGTTATATTAAGACATGTTATGGTAAGGGACAGTTATACTGAGGCATTTTATGGTGAGGGACAGTGTTATACTAATGCGTATTATGGTGAGGGAGTGTGTTATACTAGGGCACTTTATGGTGAGAGACAATGTTATATTAAGACATGTTATGGTAAGGGACAGTTATACTGAGGCATTTTATGGTGAGGGACAGTGTTATACTGATGCATGTTATGGTTAGGGAATGTGTTATACTAGGGCACTTTATAGAGACAGACAGTGATACCTAGGCATGTTTTGATGAGGGACAGTGTTATACTTAGGTATGTTATAGTGAGGGACTGTGTTATACAGGGTTCCCACACTACTGGGAAATCGGGACTGTGTTGTACAGGGTTCCCACACTACTGGGAAATCGGGGGAAAAAGGAGAAATGATAATTATTTTCACGACCATGGAAAGTCCTTGAATTTTACAGATATTGATGAAAGTCTGCCAGCACTTGACACCAAAAACAATTACATAATAGAATTGTAACTGAATTGATCATGAGTTAAATTTATCGAGCTCTGACCAGAATATTTGGAGGTTGCAGTAGGAATCATTTAGGTGCTTGCCAAAAACATATTTGTTGAGCCAATCCAAACGCTCAGTGGATTAGATTTGGCTAGTAGACTGGTTGTTTCACAGGCAGCTCGATATCAACATCGTTTATTATGTAGAAGTCTGAAAACCAGTCTATCATCACTAGAAGCCAGCATGATGGTGGAAAAGCATAGCAACTTACTAGATGTCTTAGCAAACTTAAATGCACTTACAATGAGTCATACCTGCATGAAATCAATTTGAAAATTATTTATTTTCTCAGAAATTGTTAGTTTTACATCATTTAGTCTTTAATCTGCTGAAAGACAAGATGAAACTACTTGATGAAATTTGACCTGGTATCATACATGCCAAGTATCCCGAATTGTCCGGGAGTCTTTTGATTTTCGACCCCTTCTTTTGATCTACCGATTGGCCGACAAGATCTCCCGGAAATAAATTAAAAAAACTGCCAAGCATAGGTATTTCCAGCTAAAACAACATTCAATACACTGTTCAGGACTACCGAAATCCGTCAATGAAATTATTACAATCGGAATTTTCTCTGCCTTTTCCGTCAGTTCGAGAAATAAACCTCAGATGTAATTCGTCCCCATTGAGAATTATATTCTGAACAACTTTTGTTCACATGGAGCAATATGGCAGTGGAAGTAGACACATCACAATCAGAATATCATCAGCCTTTGCTGTTGTACAGTACGTAGTGCGCTCCGCCGGAGGCGAATCACCAAACACATAAAAATTGATGCATATTCCTACAACTGCTTCCAGGGTTATTTCAAAAGTTCTGGTGCCATGTCAAAACGTCTGCTAACGGATTCGATGGAAAATATGCCTTCAAAAAAAAAAGAAATATGTTTGCAAGTTCAACAGTGCTTGGATAGGCGAATTTAAATGTGTGAAGCGTAGTGAAAAGGGAGAAAGCTTTGCGTACTGCACAGCTTGCAACACACATTTGAACATTTCTAGTGGGAGAAAAAATGATCTTACAAGGCACTTGAAAAGTATGCAGCACATTGCAAACGAGAAATCATCACACAATGTGCCTAAAGTCACGCAAATGTTTGCATCAACATCAGTAGATGGTGTCACTAAAGCAGAGGATCTGTTTGCTAACTTTATGGCGGGGCATAATTTACCATTCTTGGTTGCTGATCATTTTAGTGAGCTGTGTAAGGTTATGTAACTTTACTATGCAAGGAAAACTCTTTCTCTGTGATGATGGATAAGTTTAATGACAGTGGTGATGAAAAGTATGTAGCAATTCTCGTAAGGGTGTTTGACAGCGACAGTCACAGAGTGACAACCAAATTCCTGGCTATGCCCATTTGCAATATTGGAACTGGTGAAAACCTTTTCAACTGTCTTCAAGAAGTCTTAACAAACAGACAGATTCCATGGAAAAACCTAGTAGGGTTTAGCAGTGACAATGCAAATGTAATGGTTGGAAAGAAACATTCTGTCCTCTCCAGAGTTCGTGAACAGCAACCAAATGTAATCGACTTTGGGTGTATCTGCCATTTGGCCAGTACCTGTACACAGTATGGTTTGAAGAAATTGGCTGTCCCAGTTGAAGAACTTTCGGTCAACACCTACTATCACTTAAATACAGTTCCAAGCGTAGAGAGGTGTATAAAGAATTCCTTGAGTTTACCAACACTGAGGAGTACAAACTGGTCAAGCATTGTAGCACAAGGTGGCTGTCACTCTAGAAATGCATTACACGCTTCCTTCAACAGTGGCCAGATCTTCAGTCATATTTCCAGAGCCATGAAGATGCTTAGAAGACAGGAAGTAGAGTGAACAGATCAGTGAAGAACCTTAAAAACCCAGAGATGAAACTGACATACCACTTTCTTCTATACATCATGGAACCACTGAATGACTTTAACACCATGTTCCAGGCTGGTGATGCTATAGTGGACTACCTCCATGTGGAGATTGAACGAATTCTATGGAAATTCATGGGAAAGTTTGTGAAGACGAGTGTTATCACTGCATCAGCCAGCATTATGGAGGTCAGCTTTATGTCACCAGAAAACCAGCATGACAACTCTTTGTTAGCAGTGGGTATGGAAGCCAGACGTTTCGTTCACAACAACCCAGACGACATTTCTCCAACCCATCTGAGCTCCTTCTTTAGGAGTGTGAGGTCCTTCTGTGAGGAAGTTACACCAAAGATGCTAGGCAAGTTTCCATTTGATGACAAGACCCTGAAGGCCCTTGGTTATCTGAATCCTGAGAGGAGATTGGAGATTTCAGTAGAAGCTGTGCTTCAGCTGAGTGACAGACTGGTTACAGCAACTGACAAACAGTGACTACTTGAAGATGATTTCAGGGACTTCCAGCTCTCCCCGGCCTCAGAGCTGCCCAGTTTCACTCAGGGAGAAACAACATTGAATGTCGTCTGGGTAAACACGAGTGCAGTTTCCACACCCTTGAAGAAACCCAGATTCCCAAATCTAGTGAAGCTCTCTATGGCACCACTCAGCTTGCCACACAGTAATGCAGACCCTGAGCACTGTTTCAGCATGTTGAGGAAGATTCAGACAGACCACCGTGGAAATTTATGTGGAAAAACTGTGTCATCACTAATATCGTGTAAGATAAATGCAAAGTGTGGCAGTTTTGAGCTCAGACCTTCAAATGATTTGTGCATCGCTGCAAAAGGAGCTTCTCTACAAGACTGAAAGACAACCAACACATGTTAAAAAAACTAAGTTTGGTTGAGTATTTGAGGTTCCAGTGTGTCATTATTTTTTGAACCACGGTGATTCTTGTGAAGATTCTTAAATTATTAATGTGAGATTGATAAAATAAATTATAACAAAATAATATTCAGTAACTATTATTCATTATAGTTATTTTACTTAGTTGTGGTACGATCTGCACATTCGCGCTTAAACTTATGAGACAAATAGTCGTTACGCTAACCTCCCTGATTTGGACACAATCTCCCTGATTTTGAACACAAATCTCCCTGATTTGTTTCCAGAAAACTTGGCATGTATGCCTGGTATTCACGATTTGCATTGCTCGTCACACAAGTACACAAATCTCGCAACCCACATGTTCATGACATCATAGATCCAGTACTCACGTGATATGAATAATAACCCATTTCAAATGTTGTAGAAAACAATAATAATATTCAATGAAAGTCATATATTGTTTGTAGTAAAAAGAACAAAAAACAAAAGAACACAGAATTTTCTCTATATATTTATTCCAAGAACAACTACACAGGTTTTGTTGTATCACAAGACTAACACATTGACATGCTCTATGCTTGATGAATCTGACCAGATTGCTGCAACGGCAACAGATTTCTGGTCATTCTTGAAATGAATATTTTGAGAATTCTATGTTCTTTATAGTGATGACAAAAGGTATCTGACTTTCATTTAATATATTTGAATTGTTGTACAACATTAGGAGTTTGCTGTTAATATCACATGACTATTGGACTTCCAATGTCATAGTCTGAGATTTGTGTAGTCATGCAACTAATAATGCAAATAGCGACTACCGGGTTAGGTTTCATCTGTGCTGTAGTTTCGTCTAGTCTGTCAGTGGATTAAAGACATAATGATTATAATACTTGCCATTTCTGAGAAAATAAATCATTTTCCTATAGATTTCATGCAGGTATGACTTGATGTAACATTGTTTAAGATTGTTAGGCATGCTCGTAAGCAAGTACCATATGCCACTACTGCACCATGATGGCAAATTCCAATTTTTCGATTGGCAATTGCTCTGATCACACATCCCATACTAAATGTCCAAATGGGAAAAATGTGATGGGAATATTCGGAGGAAACCTGGATTAGAAAATGGACTGCCATTCATTTTAAGTAAATTTTTTGTCCACACTGTAGAATCTCTGAGCTGAACTTTGGTGCTGAACTATTACACTGTGACATGTAGCTTGAAGGATTGGGTTCAAATCTTATTTAGGTCCCAGAAAAAATGGAGATTGTCATCCCCTATATTAAATAACTCAAAACAATACTAGTTCCTGGGAGTATAAATACAGGAGTGGGACTGGTTTATTATATTACAAGCAAACATGGTGATTTTACAGAAAATTCAATCCTTGTTTATACAGTAGCATATAATTTTGAAGGTATTTTTGTCAAAATTTAAATTAGCCCTTTTGTAAATGATTTTTTAAATAATGGACTTTTACCAAATCGTCTTAAGGAGTTTAGGTTCTTTGAACAATCTTGTTTTGGGTTTTATTGGCACAGATTATTTCAGGGTTTAAACTTTTTTTCTTTACAAGATAAAATTCTGATACTTTCCATTTGTTGTTTTTTTTTCATGCTGTTATAGGAAATGTAACATGCATATAGATTTTTATCTTGATTTATAACTGATTATTCTGATTTGTATAGAATTAAATGTTTGAAAGGAAACAAAACTAATTTATGTTCATTTTGTTGTTTCCTTGTACCAACATAATGTAGGTCAGCAAAGTTAGAATTTTTATTCTGTAGATTGAAATGACTTTACATGCCAATTTACAGGAATATACAGGTGTCAGACTTTCAAATGATACATTTTGTGGTTTAGTGCATGATCATTTTTTCTGACTTCGATGCTTTGGCATTCTCGAAATAGAAACATCTTTGATTTTAAAAAATGCATGTTTTATAAGCTAAAATGTTCTTTAATTCCATTTAGTAATGGTCATATGTGAACCTTGAAAAAATTAATTTCATTCTGGAAATGACCTGGAAATTTATCTTTATAAAAGCGTGGGAACCATGGTTATACAAAGGCATGATTTGATGAGGGACATTGTGATACTTAGGCATGTTATGGTGAGGGATGGGGTTATACTGAGGCACTAATGGCAAGAGACAGTGTTATACTAAGGCTTGTTATGGTGAGGGGCAGTGTTATACTAGGGGATGTACTGTGAGGGACAGTTATACTAAGGCACATTATAGTGAGTGACATTGTTATACTAAGGCATGTTATGGTGAGGGACTGTTATATTAAGGCATGTTATAGTGAGGGACTATTACACTAAAGCATGTTATAGTGAGGGACATTGTTATACTAAGGCATGTTTTGGTGAGGGACAGTGTTATACTTAGGCATGTTACAGTGGGGGACAGTGTTATACTAAGGCATGCTTGGTGAGGGAAAGTGTTATACAAAGGCATGTTACGGTGGGGGATTTATACTAAGGCATGTTACAGTGAGGGACAGTGTTATATTAAGGCATGTTACGGTGAGGGACAGTGTTATACTGAGGCATGTTTGGTGAGGGACAGTGTTATACTAAGGCATGTTACAGTGAGGGACAGTGTTATACTAAGGCCTGTTTGGTGAGGGACTGTTATACTAAGACATGTTACAGTGGGAGACTGTTATACTAAGGCATGTTACAGTGAGGGACAGTGTTATACTAAGGCATGTTTGGTGAGGGAAAGTGTTATAATAAGGCATGTTACGGTGATGGACAGTGTTATACTAAGGCATGTTACGATGAGGGACAATGTTATGCTAAGGCATGTTACGGTGAGGGACAGTGTTATACTAAGGCATGTTTGGTGAGGGAAAGTGTTATACTAAGGCATGTTACGGTGAGGTACTGTTATACTAAGGCATGTTATGGTGAGGGACTGTTATACTAAGACATGTTACAGTGAGGGACAGTGTTATACTAAGGCATGTTATGGCAAGGAACAGTGTTTATACTAAGGCATATTATGGCAAGGGACAGTTATACAGAGGCATTTCATGGTGAGAGACAGTGTTATACTAAGACATGTTATGGCAAGGGAAAGTGTCAAGGGACTGTTATAGTAAAGCATGTTATGGCAAGGGACTGTTATACTAAGGCATTCTATGGCAAGGGAAAGTTTTATACTAAGGCATGTTACAGCAAGGGACTGTTATGCTAAAGCACGTTATAGTGAGGGACAATGTTATACTAAGGCATGTTATAATGATGAATTGTTTTACTTAGACATGTTATGGTGAGGGACTGTTATACTAAGGCATGTTTTGGTGAGGGACTGTTATACTAAGGCATGTTTTGGTGGGGGAGTGTTATATTAAGGCATGCTACGGTGAGGAACATTGTTTTTTCTGGGGCAGATTATGATCAGGGACTGTTTTTGTGAGGTTCCTAATGATGAGGAATGTTGTTATACTGTGGCATCTTGTGATGAAGAACTGTAGTATACAACTGTCATCGTATGGTGAAAAACAGTGTTATAGTTAGGATGGTGAGGAACAATGTCATATATTTTGCATCTGATGGTGAGGGAGTATTATTGTAAGACACCTTATGATGAGGGGCATTGTTCTGCTTATGGTGTGAGTGTTATCCTGAGACCTTACATTGAGGAGCATAGTTCTATGTATGGTGTGAGTGTTATCCTGAGACCTTACAGTGAGGGGCATTGTTCTGCTTTTGGTGTGAGTGTTATCCTGAGACCTTACAGTGAGGGACATTGTTCTACATATAGTGTGAGTGTTATCCTGAGACCTTACAGTGACAGGCATTGTATTACATATGGTGTGAGTGTTATCCTAAGACCTTACAGTGAGGGGCATTGTTCTACATATGATGTGAGTGTTATCCTAAGATCTTACTGTGAGGGGCATTGTTCTGCTTATGGTGTGAGTATTAACCTGAGGCTCCATATGATGAGGGACATTGTTAGTCTGAAGCACCTTATGGTGAGAGACTACTGTATGAAATTAACAAGTCAGCCAATTATCCAGACAGAATTCATGTCTCCCTATGAGTCTCAGGATAATCAATAATTTACAGTAATTTATGGGGAGACAATGTTTGGCAGTATATGTACTTTTGTTATTAATTTTTAATTAAGTATTATAAATGGTGAATTATTAGAATTGTTAATTTCTCAATATTTTTACATAATTACAGATTCAAGCAATTGAAAATATATTTTAAAATTTATATGTTGTTATGTATTTTCTTACTATACACTTAGTTCAGTATACATCTACAAGAAAAGGTCATTAAATAGAAAAGTAAGAATCAAATGAACCCTGTTGCTAATTGTCCCTAAAACAGTAACTGAATGATTAATTAAAAATTCATCAAAATTGTATAAGTTGAAGGTAAAATATCGAAAAGATATATGTTTTTGAGCAAATTTTTTCCTTATGGTAGAGTTTTTGAGATTATAACAGACAACAGTCCAGTCTTAAATTGTGATTTCCAGCTGTCTTGTATACTTTTCATTGACTTTGTCATATTATTTCACAGGACTGTTCTTGCAGTTGTTAAAATTATATTAAAATGTTCTTGTTTATTATTTAATAGAAGTTGCACCCACGTCATTTTAGATCAAATCTTTCCCAGTGTCCATAGCACTATGGTACACCCAGGTATAAAGTTATGTCATATCAGTGATGTGATAACTTAATGATCACATAATTTTGAGTCATGCAGTAGCATAAGTTTTACAAAAGCAGACTACCATAATGCATGTCAAAGGTCCACCGCAAGAAAATGCCCATTAAAGGTCCACCTCAACTTTTTAAGACTTGAATCTTTTTCTGTTTCTAGTATACGGAAGGAAAAACCTCCGGGCCGTAAAAGAAGAAACACTCCTGCCTCAGAAGAAAGTGGCAAACTAAAAAGAACAAGGCAAAGATGATGGAATGATTGTTTTACAAAAAATGGATTTTATGTTCTTAATTGCTTTCCAGAGAAAACTGCTGATGAATTTGCAAATCTACGCACATATTTCATGTTGCCTTTTGAATGGTCAGGATGCTGTCATTTTTACAGAAAATGATGTGACTTTAGGATCATTTCTTACACCCTTCTGGATTAATACGGGCAAGACGTACCATCTTGTGTAATTTTTTTGGACAGATTAGTTTTAACGCTGTAGTCTATATTGTCTCATATATATATATATATATGTCATAAGTGACATGATCTTGGGAAGTACACCTCTCCCTCGATAATTCACACACATCGGGGTCCAAAAACACAAACCGCACTATACGCAAGGGCGCGAGTTACCAAGAGACCTCAAAAAAACACGCTAGACATCCAGAAAACTGCAGGGTGGGGGAACTGAGCTGTTTAATGGCTGAATCCTTGTTTTATAATTGAGTCGAGAAAAATTGTCAATAAAGCGCTTTTTCTGATGAAGTTGTTCGTTATTATCTATAATTATCTATATATCACATTTATTTTCAGAATGTTCAACATCTGAAAGATTAATAACATGATTGCAGCTGGTTTCAACAACCAAACACGATACACTAAAAACATTCGTGTAATACGTCATGACTTTTTGTTTTGTTGATGAGATTGGTTCCTGGAGTGATGTATAATAGTGTTTTACAAAACTAAGAGTCTTCCAACCAGGGAACCAGACTCTGTTGATACACTACCAAACAAGATTCCTTTTTATCATAAACACGCAACATTTATTTCATGAGACAGTCCTCTATGTCGAAATTCAATTTTTGTATTTTTCAATTAGTAAAATATTGATGCCATGATTTCATTGCAAAAGTAATAGTGAAACTTCTTATCATCCTTGAGCATATCTCTACAACTACGTGTAAATTCAGGAATTCTCTGAAACTTGTTTTTCCCACAATGGTCCGTATCTGTGAAACAACGCTCTTTATTTTACAAAGTACTCATTTCGCTTGGTTGCCTTGCAATCTTTAATCACATTTACGATTGAGTAGGTTAATTTAAGATAGTTTAATTAGATATGTACACAATAAAATGTATCAGTGTTGGATTAATCAACTGAAATGAGTTACCCGACATACGATCAGTGCTGCTGGTTCTTAAGCATGTAGGATTTGTATGCCTTTTGATTTTTTTTATTCCACCTGCTTTATTTGATTCAAAAGACATAATTACCGTGATAATAGAAACGGAGGCCCGCTTTTTATTTAGTGCAACAATACAACAAATGCTTCCACTAGTCCAGTATCAAAACGTGGTGGGCATTTAATTAGGTTTTCAGCGAAATGCTCATGGACATAGCTGTTACAGTAGATCGACACATTTTACATTTGATTACAAGAGGACACATTGCATTTATGATGATTACACTTAAAAGGAACTAAAAGATAGAACTAGAACACAAATTTCAATTAATAAAAAAATTATTTAATTGGTATTTATGTATTAAAGTACTACCTCTGCTTGGCGTGACATTTTCATTGATCGAAATGTCCTTGAATATTGTTAATTGCAGTTTACAAAGAATGTCGTTTGAAAAGAAAATGTAACAAATTATATGACTTTTATTAAAAGTCGATATTTCATAATGTTGATTACAATTTCCAGGTCCTATCTACCATTTTCGACAATAAAATGAGCAATATATCAAAAGTTTCCGTTACCAATTTTGATCGTGATTTTCTTCAAGTTCAACAAATAGGGATCAATTTTTGGGGTATTTTCTGGTTTTAAAAATGGGATCCATGTCTGACCCCGTGCTATAAGCAGGTTTGCGAATTATCAGGGCACGAGTTATCGAGGTAGTGGTGTACTTTTCATTGCAAGCATAAGTAAGTCACATTCACTGCCAATTGTGCCTTTCATTTTTGCATTTAGGTCCATTTCTGTGACACTGTTGCATGCAAACTCATAAAAACAGATTCTGTGGTACTTTGCACTGCCTGCAAAGGTAGGTTCCAGTAACCCAGTTTTCTTGCTCTAGTGATGATGCAAGATTTTTATATACTGGATTAACAGAGTAGGCAGAGTTTTGCTTTGCATAAAAGTTTCAGCAATATAATTGTGACAAGTTTGATTGATATGTTGCTGCCCAATATAAATTGTCATTTCAATCCTTGCTTGTGCATGCTTTGCATGACAATTCATGGGGTACAATGTTTTATGGTACATCAACACATTACAGTTTATATCATTTGGAGGCAGTTGGAGTAAAGTGCTGTGCCTGAAGACATACTGAAGTGTCCTACCGGGCCAGATCTGTTAGAATTTTTGACTATTTATCCCAAATACACGTGTGAATAGTAAGATTGTCCTTTGCAATAATGGCTTGTTGTTCAGGAGTGTAGGGGTAATTTTAGAATAATTTTCAAAATCTTGCTGCATAAACTGAATAATAAATATAGTTATGTGTGCTAAATTTGATGCATATTTTGGATTGCCTGTGATTCTAAAATGATATATTGATGCATGTTTTGAAGCATCTATGATTCCAAAATGAAATGTATGATATATAGATTATAAATATTGAATTGATGCAAAATGTGTCAAATAGAAAATGTTCATTAAGGAGGAACTTTTCTCAAAGGTACCTCCACATATTTTGGTAGATCTCTTATTGCCACTCTGTGTTCAACACAATGCCAGTACGCCCGTCCTCTGTTCAGTTTCCAAACCAATGTTTAAAGATCCCATTTCTTGAAACACAATTCAACTGACCTCTTTATTCATTTATAGATATGTTACAGATGGTAATTATTACATTGAGAATAGTGTGGAATGTTAAATATCCACGTGTACAAAATAGGGAAGCTCTCTTGGCCGTTGTTTCACAGTAGAACTTGATATCAGGTTGTGTACATGATTGTTTAATATCAGATAAGCGTGTAATGTTAAATGTAAACTTGTACAACATATGCAGGTTCTCTAGGCCATTTTTTCATATTAGATAAGCATGGAATGTTAAATATAAACTTGTACAACATATGCAGGTTCTCTAGGCCATTTTTTCATATTAGATAAGCATGGAATGTTAAATATAAACTTGTACAACATATGCAGGTTCTCTAGGCCATTTTTTCATATTAGATAAGCATGGAATGTCAAATATAAACTTGTACAACATATGCAGGTTCTCTAGGCCATTTTTTCATATTAGATAAGCATGGAATATTAAATATAAACTTGTACAACATATGCAGGTTCTCTAGGCCATTTTTTCATATTAGATAAGCATGGAATATTAAATATAAACTTGTACAACATATGCAGGTTCTCTAGGCCATTTTTTCGTATTAGATAAGCATGGAATGTTAAATATAAACATGTTCGAGATATGCAAGCTTTATAGGCAAGTATTTCATAGCAAAATCAACCAGTTAGTGGAGTAAGTACAAATTTAACCTTTTATTGTCCATGCTTATAAAGATGTCTTTGTTGCATATTCAGACACATTTTCCTTTTGATTTGTGGTTAATAGATTAAGTTCCCAAAACCAGCCCTTCTGTAACCTGGCTTCTTCTACAGACTATCATAAGGTGATAGCCCCAATGTAGCCATCTTATACTTAGATAATCTTTTTTTTATACTTGCCATCTCTGTAAAATTCTTAACTGAAATCATATCACAAATTATTGAGGCGAAATCCTAAAAGAAACAAATTATAAATGCTGTCCTGCCTTGTTTTGTTCCTCACATTACTTAAAGAATAAAAATGGTACTTCCATTACTTAAAGAATAAAAATGGGACTATTTATGGAGATGACTCCTGAGTGAATGCTGTGGAAATGTACGAATATATGTAAAGCAGTTCTGTTAATTAAAGGATATAATTGATTTTTGTTTAGTGTGTGCCTTTAAAGATGCTAATTTTAAAATTATGTATTCATTATTTATCTCCGTTACAAAGAGGCAGGTCATTAAAAGGTTGAAATTTGCCTTAAGCTGTAAACATATTAGACCTGAAAAGTCTTCCATCAAAATGGTTGTCCCTGAACCTCATGTTTGTGTATTCACATCAACGTAACCTTTCCCTTACTTTGTCATGTTTGTGCATGTATGCAGCAGATATCATGACAATCCTAGAAACATTTTACATAAATTGTGAGATATATTCAGCAAAGACATTTTGCCTGCTAGATCCCATCATAATAAATGGTAAAACACATACGTCAAATGAAATGCACATGGTGAGCAATTTATGGCAAGCACATTGTAATAGCAGTCAGCTGTTCAGAAATCTTAACAAGTAGATAGGGGAATGGATGAGTTTCATTTGGCTTGATTAAATGGTTTTGTTTCAGTTAATGAAAACCATGTACACATTTTCTCTTGCAAATGTTCCAGCTTTACAGAAATACCCATGTTACGGTAAATGTTTTGTTGTTTTTTTGTTATCAGTGCTGACATAGAGTTCCAATGAACAAGGTAGGTATATAAAATTCACTGTAATATTCTTGTTTTTGTTTAAAGAAATTTTAGTTTTTCAAAAAGTATGATGCAAGCACATGAGGATGCATTGGAGCCATCACCCTCGGTGTAAAATTATATTGTGTAGTGTGACCAACTCCAGGACCAATTTGGATCTAATTGTCTTTGCTTTATTGCGTGCTGTTAGAGTTTACTTGTTGCCTTTTATTCTTCATGCATGTGTATATCTTTATCATGTATATTTTGAGTAAATATTTGTTGCAGAATTGCAGTTTTGATTGTTTATTGACTCCACAATATTGTGTGTGAAATAGTTGCACGTTCTTTGTCTCCATAACGTCAGCATGAAACCAGTACCACGAATATAGTCGTACACTTCCTTACTTTCTTCCATCCATCCATCTGATCAAAATGCTTTCGTCTCACACTATGATCAAACAGTAACAGGTTAGATGAACAGTTACTGTAGTTGACATGTAAATGTTTTTATGTGACCTTGAAAACAACTTGAAGGTCATGAAACCCAATGTTTCGACTATAGTTAGACCAGTAGCAATAAAGGATCAAACAATCTATTGGTGATACTGATGATATACGACATCACATCATACCCAAATTTCTCCACCATACATTCTCTGATTACTTTAAAGTGACGAAATACACTCTGTTACCTCTTGAATCCAGCAATCCATGAAAGACAAAAATTTTATCTTTCCCGACCATATATCATATAAACAAGGAGCAGAAACTGTTGGTTATCACCTTCCATTGCCAGTTGTTTAACTAGTTTTAGCTTTGGAAGCAGTATGATCAACATATCCCTTGCTGTCTCTACGAATCTTTTAAGATCTTCGTTAATTATGTCCATCCTTCAAACGGGCGTTGCCATATATTGTGTTTTAATGTTTCTGCAAGTACTGTTGTCCATATTTGTGATTAGTTAATAATTTTTCATGTTTTTTTTCCCCATGTCTGCCAGGTCTTTTTTGGTTGGGGGGGGGGGTCCGTCAGACCTAGTAAGCTGCACGTGGTATCAGTAACCATACGTGTAATCTTGGCTTTTGCTGCACTGATTGTATTGATATTATTTATTTATTGAAATACTGAAATTTTCAGACTATTATTTCCCGTTTTCTTGTTTATTGTCTTTTAAGAATACAGTGACAACCAAATGTTCTATATGCAAGAAGTTCAAGGTTAGGGAGAACAATTCATGTCTCTCGCCTCACTTGTACAAAGTGTAGGCCAACAGCACCTTGTCTTGTTTGCAGGTTGAGGAAAAGTCGGAAGGCGACATTGGGTCTACACCCATAATTGTCATCAGTCATGAGTATCATGCTGGACGTTTCAGTATCGCCTCCCCCCCCCCCTCCAAAGATTCGACCGCATCGGTGGCCTAGTGGTTAGAGCGTCCGCCTCGGATGCGGGAGGTCGTGGGTTCGATCCCCGGCCGAGTCATACCAAAGACTTACAAAATGGTACTAACAGCTGCCTCGCTTGGCGCTCAGCATTAAGAGGTTAGTGTTAGGAGTGGTCGGCCTGGTGTCAGGATAATGTGACTGGGTGGGACATCATGCTACATGTCTGCGGCATGATGCTCCAGTGCTAGACATCACTATAAACTGCAGACATCGTAGCCATATGACTGAAAAATTGTTAAAGCTACGTTAAAAAAAAAAAAAAAAAATCCAAACCCCTCCTAAGATACATTACTGAGCCGTCACATCCAGGCAGCTGGAAGCAAATAACTTGCTGGCGCAGTGTCCATCCTTGCTATACCTTCAAAGAGTCTCAAATAACGAGGTTCATTACAGACACGACTGTGCAATTGCTTTCGTGAGGGAGGGGGAGGGTTGCCCACCTCCCTTTGGGCCCTTCTCATAATGCTATGAATTTATTGGAGAATATTATTGAGCACTTTGTAATTCCAGTGAAAACTGGACATAACAATAACAACCAGATAAGAGGAAAGTGAGAGTGCAGGATTTGAAAGTTTCAGGGAGTCACATCAGTTGCACAGTTAAATGCGTGTTGGCCCTCTGTCTTCTCATAACGGCAGGTATTTGAGCCAATCCCATGCTCCAGACAATGTTTGATTTTTAAGATTTAAGAGTACGAAAACTAGATTTTAAAAACGCTCTTTTACCGTATTCAGAGAGGAAACAATGCACTGGTGTAACTTCAAAAATAATAAAATATTGTTCATGAACGACTAAAACGAAGCCTAGGTAATTATGAAAACGCGCTTTAAAAAATAATTTATGTTTATATAACCATGACCGGAAATTATTGATGTATATCAAGAAAGCATTTTATGAAATAAAGAACTCAAGTTAAACTCTTGTATACCCCATGAGTTGTGTTTGCATGTCAAAGTAATTGGAATATTGTAGAAACCACATCATGTATGACTAGCATGTAACGACTAGCATGTAACTTTCTGGGGACCAGGATGTCATTTATTCAGAGTTTACCAAGTGTTACTATTCTGTTGTCTTTAAATAAGTAACTGGAAAGAACAAAACCAACAAGTTTTGTATGATTGAAAAATATAATTTATTTAGTTCCTTAAAATACAAAGTGAAAGAATTAAAAATAACTTACAGTATGGCGAATGAAATCCTCCAGTCCTAAATGTTCTATCAATTCGAAATCGGTAAACAAATCAGTTGTTCCAACAACAACTAATCATAAATTAGGTCAGCTTGGCCCTTCAGAACTCGTGTTCTGGAGGTAGGTCACGTGTTTACCTGAACAATAATACATCTCAGCCTTGGAACTTTATGAATGAATCAATGCACTTGATACATGACTCATCTTACAGTGCGAACTTACTATTGATAAGAACTGTATTTAATATATTATTAACTACATAACCCTTATGAACTATAATTCTGAATAATATACATAATATAGGTATACATAACACAAGACAATCTTCATTTCCAGGAAATCGATAAGAAACTTGGTGAAAGAAAGTTACTTTCACTTTTTTAATTTATTCTTCATCTTGTAATATTTGTGATTGCTCAAGAAATGTGTGAAAGTTAAGGGGTAAATGTAAAATTTCGAAAAGAAAAAATACTAATCCACACCATTGGAATTTATTTTTATGTTAGGCTGTGATTTACTGGATTTTGTGACAGCAATAATCTTGATATTTCGCTGAAGTCAAAATATTTCATAATTTTTCACTTGTCAATAGACACGGATAACATTATAACTATGAAATTCGAAATTACTTCCGGCGTTGCCTATCATTGACTGGTACCTATTTAACAACTCAGGAGTGTTTTACGCCCTGTTATTATTTTCCACGTTTGCATGGAGCACACCAAAACCCTTTTCCGGTTGTATTATCCTGGAGCACATTTCAGTTTATGTGCCGAAGGAGTAGCCAAACATACAGTAGAATGCTTTCATAAATACGCTCCATGCCGTTTGGGTAGGGCCTTACGACTTATCCTGCATACAATACACAAAAGCATTTTCGGCCACATCGTCCTGTTTCCAATATTTAACATTTCGTGCTTTGCTGGTTATTGGCCTTGTAAACATGTCACGCACAGAGTCCCAAGTATGTGGAATAAGTGGACAGTCGTCAACATTGCTGACGTTAAAAAGTACTGTATGAAGGCAGTCCGTCCGTGTTTGTATCTAATTTAAATTCGTTGCAAAAGTGTTTGCAAACAACCATGTCTTTAGCGTCTTCAAATGCATTCAACCCTGTCGGGCACAGAAGGTAGCATCGCATTTAAATAAGAACCTTCTTGCCTGGTAGAAAACGTGTAAGCGGTACAGCTGCGCATCATCTCAGGTAGAACTAAGGGCAGCAGATGGTAGCGAATGCTAACCCCACGGCCGATGGTCGCACACCACATGACCAAGTTTATTTGATTCTGCCACAACTTCTCAGAATCTACATTCCGGAGTTGTTTACTATATCTTCAGACTTGACAATAGGTAGGATATACTTGCCTGTAATGTCAATAAATTTGTTCTGGAACGAAGTTCTAGGTGTACATACACATCGAAACTAAGCAAGTTTGTGAATCTGCACTGTTTCGGTGCTGCTAAAGGTAAAGGCGCCACCGGCCCGCATTTTGCCTCGCTGTTAAAGCACAATACTTGCGCAATACAATTGCTCCCATACTGGTACTCGCACAAGTGTTTGGTAATCTCCCATCGTTTATTAACATTCCCCGGCTTTATGTTGAAGTCGGTCAGAGAAACGCAACAGATAATATTTTAATGGGAAAAAAATAGTACCCTGCTAGTTATTCCAGTGTGCGATGAGTTCTATGGAGACACGCTGTCTCCTATGGAAAATTAGAATGCGAAGATTGTGTAAAGGCGGCATCCATGAGGTCACTATATGACTTTTTAGATGAAAAACGGAGAACAGCTAATATGAAGGAGAGCACTCCTATAATTAAGTGCTAGTAGTCGTTTGGCCCGCAAGCGAGGAATCTCTCTGTTCCTAGATTTTTTGCTGCCAGACTGTCCGTTCCGTCACTTCCATTTAATGCCTACACCCACTCCGTGATCATTGAGGCGAACGGTGACCAATAAATGACAAAGGCCTCGTCAAGAATGTGACAGAGCAAGCTGTCGGGTTTTTCGAGTCGCACCACTGGTACCGCCCCTTTTTATCAAAGGAGCATCTTGTGTATTTCACGGTCGACAAAATCATATCTGTCCGCGTAACTATCGCGAAAAACGCTACCAACTTTTATCGCTGAGATAGAACTCAAAACTTAGACAATTATTTTTAAAATTTATTTTTTTCATCGCAGCACGACACTGTCATCACCCCAAAGATGGATTCTACTTTATCAACTTCTACGGCAGTCGTGGCGGCAACGTGGGGCTTACATTTTCGATCCGTGTTGCACATAAAGGTATGTCGGTCAGCTTAGTCTCTATGCTTAACGCTGGATAAGCCATCTGATACGAGAGGCTCAGCATCAACGCAGAGCTGCTCTCAGCAAATATAACAATCTTGGTCTGTCTTCGCCACGACTTGGGCAAGTAACCAGAATCCACATAATTTAAAACATCATTAAAGAAAACGTAGCCAGAAAAGGCGAAGATGTAGTGGGAAAGCTAAGACAAATCTTGCACAAAGTTGACAAAGACCACGAATCACTGGTGGAAGAGTACCCGCGGCAAAATGATGCCGAAAACACTAACCAGTTCATATTGCGGATGCAAAACTGATAGACATTAGTACTACTTAGAGAAACGCCCGTAACCAGTTTGTGATGGGTTGTGGTCAATTACGACCTTAGAAAACAAATTATATGCTGCATCACAAAAGGCATACGCTTCGGTTGTCATCGATGAGATGGCAGAAAACGAATTGATAGCCAGGGAAAAGACGAAGCCAGGGAAGAGATTATGAAATGTCTCGCTGTAAATTCCGCATAAATATGCGCTTGCGCTGTTTGGTATCGGTCAAAGCTCTCACATTCTTTCTTGAGCGCAAAGCGAAACACAAGGCTTAGCCCCAGTGCGTCAGCACCATATGATACGTTGTACCCACTTTAACTTGTGCTCATTGGCGCCCCCAAAACGTTGACAATCTAATTCTTATGGGGTTGCCAGACCAATTATGGGCATACCCTCACGCATTAATCGCGGCAGCACGCACTGAAAATGTCCACTCCTACACACTGGCACACACGACTACCATTACCTGTATGATGCGACCCGCAAGATGGAATGGAGCATATTATTTCAGGTTTGCGTAATTGCCTTACAAAGAACCACAGCAGCTACGCGTGTCATTGATCTCCTTAGGTTTGATTTCATCTGCAGCAGCAGGTCGTGTGCCATCGGCAATAGTAGCAGCATCTTTGTTTGCCTCTGCCAAAAATAATAATTAATAATAAATAATTAATGTCGGATTTGTTAATATTCTTGGAGGCAAAACGCGTCAATAACAAAGCAGCCCATGCACATTTCGATTTGCTTATATTAAATAAAGTGCTGCTCTAAATTATAACATTTTATTTTTGTTCAAATCCTCAAAAAGTTAGTGAAATTTGTTGAAACGCCTAGTGTTTATTCTGCCCAACTCAATCTAGCATTGCGCGTACGGTTTAATAAACAAAATGCCAGAATGAGCACTTTTGGCTGTTGATAAAACTAAATTAATGACCAAACAATCAATGTGTGGACTTATTATTGTTTTTTTTTAAATAATAGCGGCAATATGTATAAGTGCCAAACATTCTGCTCGGAATCTTTTGGCGTTTTAGTATCCTACGTGCACAGTGAGTTTAACAGTAATGTATCAACAACCTGTGGTGTTAAACATACAATCCTCCATCGTCCATGTGACTAAAGCAGTAAACATTCGGATGATGCAATCAGATGATTAACACATTTTGGGGTTGTATTTTAATCTCAAACTCGTTGTAAGATAGATTTTAAGACATAAATTTCGATAGATCTTATCACAATATGACAACATTTAATCGACACGTTTAGCAATAATGGTCGACAAATAAAAATGGCAGAGAAGGATGGGTGGGATTTCTTCGTGGGACACCACAGCAAACAAGGGGTTTCTCAGCACTGTCTCAAAATAATATGCATGCAGTTCAAAAAACAAGCATTCATAATGGATTTGTTGAGTAACACATGACGTAGGAAATGGCAATTGTCTATTTCACAATATATATTCTGTATATTTGAATTTATTTACAAGTGTATGCATAAACATGGATAGGTACTGTCCACGGACCGGTCCAATAGCCTAAGTGGTATCATACACTCACATGATAAGACCAAGCGGTGTAATGGGAGGTAGGGGTCGAACAAGACAACGCTTTAAAGGTTCCCTAATAGTTTTGACGGCCCAATTCCTATGGTGGTGGGTGGTTGACTTATTAGGAGATAGATAGTCTAATCCTGCCATATTACATTTTCTAATGGCACCAAGTATCCAAACCTAATTCCCATTTAGCTTTTCAATAAAACTGCTTGCAATTATTACGTATATGTAATTTAATTACTTGTGTTAGTTTGAAATTTTTTTTATTTTATTTTTGTTCATTACATTTTATTGTAATGATAATTTTCATTGGATTTGAATCTCTTTTCCGAAAATTGGCTTGACCCAATTTTCATTGGATTTGAATCTCTTTTCCGAAAATTGGCTTGACCCGATTAGATTATAAGATTTCTTCCAGCACTATTTTAGCTCACAGTTTTTGTAAACATCGGGTGAAAACGATTGGCTATTGCCAAGGTCTTTTACAATCTACGTGTTAGCTCTGTTGTAAACGGTTTTATTTTTAATTCATTTACAGCGTGAGAATTTGATTCTTAGATAGGGCTATTCTTGCATACGTGATAAATGGCATTTTTTTTTTTTATTGCGATGTTCAACTTAGAAATCACGTAGCCTGTCACGTGAGACACTATGTGATCTAAATTCGAGGCTTAAAATAGCCATTTCCTACTAGATCTATTGAGTTGTATTTTAAACCTTGAGGGCTGAAGAGGTTTTTATTGTTGTTGCCAGCTTGTTCTGAAGTTCGTTTATTTTTTGGAATTTAATCATTTATTCTCTAGAAAACTAAACAAGTGTACTTTTTATAAAAGTTCTGGGAGAAAGAAGTTCAGTGGAAATTTATTCTGGAGTTTAACGGAAACATTATAAACTGTGATTCAATCGAGGATCTGTTACCATCAGTACAGACATCTGACCTCATCGCCTCCATATTGGAATTTCATCGAGATTCGAACCCGGATTCTACTAGAACTGTTTAGTGATAGGACTTGTATTTTTCAATCTTAGGATTAAATTTGGGATTATATTTACAAACCGTAAGTCCTATTTCCAATTTTTACATTGTTTTCTAGGGAAATATATTATTTTGTTAAAATTTACAAAGCTTGTTGGATTCACTCTTTTCTCTTGTTATTTTTGTACGAGCCTATACGTAACACAGTCAACGTAAGAAACCATTATTATCGATGAATAACTATAAGGTAGATGACCTGCTCGAGTTTCAGTACAGGAAAAATGTTTCCAAATCTACACAATAACCGTCTCTTTTATTTACACGATATTATTGAAACGACAAGTAAGGTAGCGCGCACTTACCAATGGGTCATACACCTCGCCTTCACCCAGGGCCGTAGAGAGCGATCTAGGGCCCTGGGGTAAGTAACACCAGGACCTCTCCTAGTTCTTGTTGAAACAAAAATTTTCTTTTATAAAATTATAAAGTGTTGTTCGGCCTGTGCGCCCTTACGGGCCCGGGCCCCGAGGATATATCCCCGGTTGTCCCCCCTCCTCTTGTCGGTCCTGCCTTCACCTATACCGTTCTTCCATGACAAAGGAAAAAGACATCTATTCCACTGAATCTGAGGGTCATACATGTAATACAGAAAACTATCCCAGAAAAAGCTTTTCATATGCCATTATCTGATTTTGTTTTTGTCGAGATATTCTTTGATTTTTTTTTTCTTCCTACAAATATATTTTTTGACAGACAATATTCGTCTTAAAGTTTAAAATGAAGTGCAAATTTCGTGTCCACAACTTAGCAAATTTTGACTATCAAACAGAACAAAACAGATTATCAGTTCTGTCCGCTTTTAAATTGCACATTGCAAATACATATTAGACATCCAACCGATTCCAAAAATGTCGACGTTTATGAGAAAACATTAACCGACAGTATATTTCACACTATTTGCACCAGGAAAAATCAAGTTAAATTTTTTCCTAAAAGTTTACAAAATAAAAATAGTAAAATATCTTCTATAGAAATGATTTCCTATGATTTTGTCATGACTCATGCATCCATTTTGAGACGTAGACCATCCGTTGTCATCAAAAAGTGGTGCATAAAATGCACGCGGTCGTTTTAAACCATCTATCATACATGTATTTTCCCAAAGTAATGGTTCTTGTGTATGATATATTGCTCCGTGTTCGACATCAAAGATACACTGAGCACAGAGTACTGTCAGTTTGATTTATTTGCTGATACTGCATTAATTATATATATATATATATATATATATATATATATATATATATATATATATATATATATATATATATATAGTATGTACGCTGTATCAATGATATACCACGAGATGTATAAATTTTTCATTTAAAGGAAACGAAGCTTGCTGAGTTTCCTTTTAATGGAAAATTTATACAACGAGTGGTATATCATTGATACAGCGTACATACTGTACATATATTTTATTTATATCACATACAAATACATATATTTGCCCTTTGAACGGAGTTCAGATTTACTACAGGCAGCCGTGTATCGACCTAGTGAATGAACTCACATCCCCGAGTGTGTCCGCTACAAAATGTAGTTCTATGCCTATAGTGGCTATTTACAATCACCTCAGCAAGCTTCGTTTCCTTTTAATGAAAAATTTATACAATGAGTGGTATATCATTGATACAGTGTACATACTGTACATATATTTTATTTATATCACATACAAATACATATATTTGCCCTTTGAACGGAGTTCAGATTTACTATAGGCAGCCGTGTATTGACCTAGTGAATGAACTCCTCACATCCCCGAGTGTGTCCGCTACAAAATGTAGTTCTCTGCCGTAGTGGCTATTTACAATCACCTCTGCATATTGATAGGTTGATTGTTTTCTTTTCTTGGTTTCTATTTTTCTCCACATTGATTAAATCAATATAATACACACTTATGATGTAAACATGAAAGATGGTTTTAATGATAAGAGTAGGGCAGTAGCAACACTTGGATAGCTACACCATTCAAATACCTGCGCATGGAGATTAATGTGGAATAGAAACTAAGCCAACTGACGAACCAACAAGAGGTAATTAAAATATTTTAATATATTTACAGTTGATCTAAGTCATTATTCTGCTTTTAGCAACAGTACAACCGACCCACAAACTCTCTCTCTCTCTCTCTCTCTCTCTCTCTCTCTCTCTCTCTCTCTCTCTCTCTCTCTCGTCGGTTTGACTTTAAAACTCTTGTCTCTGTCTGTCTGTCTGTCTGTCTGTCTCTTATGCTTTGGTCGGTTTGACTTAACTTTTACCATCATTCATAAGTCCAGAGATATTGTTGGAAAATCCTCTACGTTCGCCATTTCATAGATTTTAGCCCGTATCCTGCTACCATGGTCAAGAGAGAGAGAGAGAGATAGAGAGAGAGAGAGACACACACACAAAACTTTGGACATTTTCATATTTAAATAATAATAATAATAATAATCGATTTTTAGAACATTATGGTATGTTTAAGAAAAAATAATAATAATAATAAAAACATTACATTAAATATATCACATTATGTGTGCCACGTAACCGAGGAATTTACTGGTTTGCAACATTGTATCATTGATAAACACTGTTGATAAATCCCAAGGAAAGTGCACACGTATCGTTAGGACGAACCATATTCTTGTAGGTTACTTGGTGTAATTTCTATTTCAAGGTTTTAATCCAGCCCAAATTCCTTTTCTCTCTCATTCCACGTTTCTGCGCAGTTTGTCCGTTATGCTTGGGGGAGGGGGAGGGGGAGAACAGAAAGCAGAAAGGATTGTGATGAAAATGTGTACCATATTAAATTAATTTAGAAAACGGGGATTATTAATACTTTTCATCATTATTTTTCATACGTCACTATTGACTAATGTGTGGAAATTGATCATTGATCTGGAATCAACTGCAGACGCTCGCGAGAATGTTTATATATGCGTATTATTGCGCCATGGGCGGATCACAATTTGATATACCAATATTATTGGTATATCAAATTGCTTTATACCAAGACTTTAAATGCATGTTATTTTTTAATGTAGGTGCTATATATATATATATATATATATATATATATATATATATATATATAACTAACCTTGTATATATATATATATATATATACCTGCTATATATATATATATATATATATTTATATATATATAATATGATATAAACCTACAAAGCATGTGATGCAACGTGTAAGGTGTATGTATATTCCGATGAACTTGTGCAATAAAAACTCTAAGAGGTATTGAAGACGTCAAAAACTTAGGTTATATCAAGATGAGCTTACTTAATGTCATCAAGAGCTCTGAATCGGTGTAAGTAGATCGCACATGACAGTCTGTGTGACATTTAGAGAGAAATGCGTGAGGATATTAAGAATCATTGTTACCAGTCTCTTCACCCCAATACTAATCAAGACATCTGTCTCCTTTCAGTTACCAATCCAATTAATCTTTAATATAATCAAGACATCAGTGTACTTTCAATTACCAATACACTTCATCTTCAATACTAATCAAGACATTGGTTTCCTGCATTACCAAATAGACATCATCTTCAATAGGTCCTACAGAGCTGAATCCTAATTAATGCAACCAAATTTGGTACTTGGGTCTAACCTTACCCTTAGGGAAGCTGGTTAGAAATGAAATTACAATTAAATTCATAACTGGCTCATCCTAGTCACAGCATGAGCCTTTTTGATGAAGCAAGATGGTGGTGTGATTTTAGCTTAGACAAGGGAGGCTTTGAATTTAAGTTTGGTTCGGATTACAAAGGTTAGTACTTAATTCAGCCATTATTACGGAGCAACCTGTATGTTATTACCTTGATTGATATGCAAGACATAAGTTGTATTGGGACTAAAACTTCGTTTCACCATAATACAAGGCCTGTAGAAAAACAAATTTCTAAATATATTTTTTTAAAAATATTGATCTTGTAAGCAAACTGTGAATTTGACAAATTGTGAAAGTTTAGACCAAATTAAATATTAAACATGATACAAGATTACAGCCAGTTGCGTTGAGACAAGCAAAAACATAATCTGACAACAAAAAGGAACAATGGCTAATTTGTATTAGCCAGTATATTATGTTTTTGTACTGTTTGTCAATCCTTCCATCCAGATGTAAACATTGTCTAAAGCAGTGTTTCAGTTTGCCAAACTTAAAGTGATTTGAATGAAACTTTCTGCAGGTATACACTAAGACCAGACAGTTGATCAAGTATCATAGGAAGTCCAGTACGTAAGTTACATAGGAAAGAAAAATATAATTTAGTGACCTGTGTCCATGTCCAGAATCTTACTTTTGAACCACTGAAGATTTTTCAATGAAAATTTGTCCAAGCCAAATATATTAATGACTAGTGTTCTCCATACATGTATCACAGTCACACCCCTGCCACAAACAGCAAGGGAAAATAAAGACACTAATCTCATTCCTTTCTGTAATATAAATTTGAAACCACTATAGAGACTTCATCGAAACTTCAGACAGTGATATAAATCAATCCCTCACTATAAGATCACTAATTATAAGATCATGTTTACAGTGGGTAAGGTAATGGACCCCATTTAATTATATAGCAATAAAATTTTGTGTATAATATACTTCTACACAAGGTGTCCCACTCCGGCTGCCATGGAATATGCGATAAGGGCCGCCAATTTAGTGTGTACGCACGGAGGGGGTTGAAGTTTGCGAATATGTGCTCATGGGGTGAGGAGGAGTACGACCAAGTAGTAAGCGCGCACGTAATAACATAAACTATATTACAGCTACTGGACCTGGGAACAACAAAATATTTTGTATCGTGATATGCCGCGATATTCCTGAACATATCGCGATACGTACCACGATATACAGTAATTATATTAGGGACCAACAACTTATTTTTCTGGCTCAGGGGCCTGAGATTTTATTTGAATTCCCAACTCCAACATAGCTGAAAAATATCTTGCTCTGATTTAAAGAAATATAACACCATGTTATATCCATTATATTATTCGAAAAAAAGAATTATCTTCAGTGAAAAGAAAAAAAATCTGAGCTCGAAAGAAAACTGCAGCTCCCCATCCCCAAATTAAATTATCAGTACCTTATAGTAGATTAATCTATCATGTGTATGTTAATTGCTATATCAGTTGTCTTCTAAAATATTCAACAAAAGTGTGATGATGAGTTTCCACTATAGCTGATGCCCTGTAAAACATACTCACATCAGAGGGATTATTGTTAAAAATAGGAAATATTGACACTGAAGATCATTTTAGTGGACTAGAGAAATTACGTAAAATTCAAACAGAAAACAACTGGTGTGCTGAAAGTCGGAGAATGATTCTCGGACTTACAAGGGGATATATGTACTGAACACATTAGCTTACACTAACAAATAGCTGTAAAAATGAGACTGATCTTTATTTAATCCAACATTTGTCCATAAGCTGGGTTTGGCTAGAATATATTTCACAACATCCCTTTCGTCCAACATGATGCCATACGTGGCACGTGCCGTATATGTGATTTAAGGTTTATAAATATAATTATACATTTTATGGTCGAAACTAGTCTCTGACAAATACATCTATTTTGCAAAACATTTAATAATCTTTTGGAATTATTTTTCCATGTAAAATGAAAAAAATACTTAAAATATAATTTAGTTTGTAGCAAGCATGCTCAGAGATTTCCGTACATTCCTTACTGACGGAAACTACCGAAGTGCCGGTACAATGAAAAAGTATAGAGATAAGTAGCACCAGAACAAAATACAGTGTAAACCGGAAAACCCGTAATACCGCGGACGTCTAATAGCTACTACGAGTAAAATCAATGTGCCTTAGCTAACATATTAAGTCAGTGAAACATCATATTTGCCAATGTTAGCTAAAAATAGAACTTAGACTATTTCCTAATTTCATGCAAGCTGCCTAAATGCCCTCAAAATAATTTTAAAAAGTCAACTTGGTAAACATTTTTAATCAACATTTTATATATATATATATATATATATATATATATATATATATATATATATATATATATATATATATCATGTACGCTGTATCAGTGATATACCGCGAGATGTATATACTTTTCATCAAAAGGAAACGAGGCTGGCCGAAAGTAGTATTGGGGGACGATATGGAGACAACGGTACTTAACACTGAAATAAGGTGAAAAGGAATAAAGCGACAATGGGAATTTAACATTTGAATGGCACCTAGGGGTCAATGGGAATTAAACATTGGCAACGTCATGGGGTTTATAGTGTCAAAACTATTTGTAGGGTGAAATGCATTTAAAGGGACAAAGATTGATAGGGACAAACATAGACATACAGAAACAAAGCAAAACACACATCCAAACAAGGAAGATGGAAACACACAGAAAAGAGGACAGAGATGTTCCAAAGAAAGATTCACAGATGGAATAGAGACTCAAGAAAAAAAAGTCTATTGTATGGGTACAAAACATTTTATTCGAGTATATAGATGGGCGCTCTTGTCTGTGCTATGGTCTAAGCACTATCCATTTAATACATAAACATTTATACATGAAACAAACCTATTTACGAGTTATTTACATTTCATAAAATAATGCCATTTTCTTTCACGCTACATTAAATGTTCATTTTTTAAGAAAAAGCTAAAACAAAACAAGAAACAAACAACCAAATAGGACAAAGTTCATGTTTCTCTCTTTATCCGTCACACACGTTGTTTAAAATCTGGTCAGCTAGCACTTGTGTCCCAGCGTAGATGTTTCCAATCACATACTCCCTTTCATTCGTAAATCTGCTGTTGTATCCATCGTGTTAGGTACACTTATCGGTAAGCAGATCAAGTGCAGTCATTGTCTTATTCCCATGGAGGTACAACGTATGCCATATGAATGGTCACTTTTCCATCGGTGATGTCAAATTCATCTCTCATCGTCTGCACGTCTTCAATAGCCCTCAAAATTTTGGAAAAAGTTATTTCTGCAGTTGTACTAAACCCGAGACATACATGCGAGTTCAAACTGTCGTGATACATAGATAGGATCAAACGACCTCGATCTTTGACTTGGCACTGACGTTTGAGTTCCTCTAACAGTGAGTCAAATAAGACCGTGATGAAACCTGCTGCTTTCACGTGTAGAACGTCATACGCGAAGCCTTTAAATTTCACCGTGTAGGTGTAAGTTGTCGACCTAACTTTTCTCGAAGTCGCTGTCTGAGTCATTTGGATGCCAAAATACTCTTTTAGGTCTACTGAATCCTATTCCTTCTTGGACGCACTTTGCTGTGAGGGTATGGTGGTGAAAGAGGTCAATGATGTTTGTTCCTTCTCTGTTTTCATCCGAGTAGAGTGATTCATCTTTCTCGGCGTATGTCCTCGCAATGAAGTGTCGCTCTTGGAAGTCGTCCCTTTTGATACTGGGTGATATCAGGGTGTCCATAACGTAGAGTCTTGTTGTCTGGGAGTCGGACTGGTTGCACATAGTTTGACATGGTGTTAGTAAATAAACAACTAAGATGCGGTACTGCATTGGTGATATGATCGTGAGTCACAGCATCGCACTTGAGTTTCTATTTGGACTTGAGTCTCTCGCTCGATACTTGCTGTCTGAAAGGTTTCATCTTTCTCGCTTGGCGTTTGTAGTCACAATGAACTCTCGGTCTTGGAAGTTTTCCCCTTTATAAGCTGGACAATATCGGCGTGTCCGTACGGTAAAGTGAAGTGTTTGGGAAGCAGAACTCGCTTCTGGTACACGATCTGATACATTTTTTCCAAAGGCCGACTAACGATTTGGCGTGTGGGTAAACGTACAATCTTGTGCGGTTCGTAGGTGGTCACTTTATAATCTTGATCCTCTCCAATTTGCAAGGCATCTTTCAGCACGCTAAAAGTTCACCACTTGACTAGTGCGATGATTCAGTGTCAGTCCTTTGACTTAGCACTCTGTTTGCACTTCTCGTTGGTCCCGGTATTCGTGGTCGCAATATTTTGGACCGCCACTAGCAATACTTAGAATCTTGTCGTCGGGGTGCTTGTCCGTCCAGGCTCCTAAACGGTCTTTTAGGGTCACGGTTACCAAGGCGATCGATGTAAATGCAACTGTCCGTATCAAAGTACAGGACGCGATCTCCTAATTGGTGTGAGGCTTCGTACAATTTTAAACGGGCATGGGCTGTCACGTAGGCAGTGATGACATTTCCAAACTCAAGTTCTTCTTCGTAATTGACCAGGATCAAGCCTTCACGAACGATGTCCATGTGTTTCATGTGTTTAGTTTTGTCGTGAATCATCTGGAAGTAACGGGAAGGTTCTGTTAAATACTCAGTCTTGGGTAAGCACGGTCGTTGTGCCATTTTCCCCCCACAAGCAATCCTTCGTTTTTCTCCACGTGGTCTAAAGTGATACCTTCCTGGTCAAAGTATTTCTCTCTGAATTTATTTTGGTCTTCGGGAGTTTGACACCAGGAAGGATAGCCGCTGACTTCTTGTTTTAGTTTCAAAAAGGCATTCACGTAGTCCGCGAAAATGCCTTTCTGAGTCTCGTCGTCCTTTTGGTACTGTTCTCTCTTGGGAAAGTGGTAAATCTCGTACGCTTCTAACAGTTGGCATCCCAGGTCCAGAACTTTAAACAATTATACGCTGACCCACGTTCCCGTCAATGCTGGTTCTTCCTGAGTGTGATGACAAGGTTGGTCTTGGTTACAAGTTTCGGCACAAATACGGCACAAAGGTAACATCAGTTTTACTTGGCAATGGTAAGGTAAAACGGGATGATACAAGTCCATGGGAGGCAAGACTTTGCATTTGATTAATCCTTCGTATTGTCGAATGTTTTCCAGGTCGATGTGTTCCGTCAGCAATTGTGGGTGACATGGTGGAAAATGACAATATTTGCACACGTAAGGATAGAGTGAACACACGTCCAAGTATTTGATTTCTTCTCCTTTCTCCTCGTCGGCGTGGTACTGCAAACATGTGGCATTCGTTCGTCCTCCATACAAACTGTCCCGGTGATCCAGAGGGTCCACCAAGTTGTAACTTTCCACGATACGTTTAAATTCGGGATCGGTTTTCAAACGGTGATCGTACTCGTGTTCCCACATTTCCACGACTTGGTATCCTTTCTCTTCTAACTTTAAGCGTCGTTGACAAGTGTCCTTGTACAAGTCTTCCATGGTACGTTGTAAAAACTGATTTTTAGTGTCACGTTGAGGGTAGCAGATCGTACATCCGTGAAAATAAGCATCCGTTAAACTCTTACAAAATCTTGGGGTTTATTAAGCCACAGCTATCCGCCGAATACATTCCAATGGTCTTTTCGCCTCCTCCGTTTCTGGCGTGTTGGATCCATTTGTTTTCCTTGTCGCACAAGTAATGTAGCCAACGCACAGCTTTGGCCGAGTACCGACGTTTGACATAGTTCGTCGTTTGAGGGGGTATGACAGCCAGGGTGTTTTCGGACATAAATCGTTTGCGGTACACTAAGGAGCACCCTTTGGCAATGTTGCAGGCTTCTTTCAAAGGATCGATCTCTCCGTGCTCCATGAACAGCTTTCGAAATTTTCCACAGCAACGCCGTAAACATCCACGTTGGATCGACAATACTTTAACATTTCTTCCTGAAAGTCGAAGGGGTCCGAGGCGTGAGAGTAGTACTAAGCATGAAAGCTTCTGGTGATAAATGTGACATCCTTTCTTTCCTGGACAAATGAGTGCCTTGGCATTATTGCTACATATTAACTTGACCACAAGTAGGACACAGTCTCAGGAGTTGACAAGCACCTTTCTTCTGTGAACCTTGCGTCATGAGATGTTGTTGATAACACGTAGGGCTGACAAACATTCGCTGACAAGACTGGCAATGCACTTGTTCTTGTCCTTCGTCAAGACAGGGTTTAGGGGCCAAACATCCTCGGCATTTCGATCCACAATACTTGCGTTGCTCTCGATTGTTATACCCATAGTCACATTTCTCCAAGTAATAACCGTATCCGAGGAATTTGGTGATAATGGTAATTGCATCGAAATGTTCATCGTGATGATAAACGTGAATGTATTTTCCGTCTTTGACAATCTTTGCCTGGAAATAACAGAGGTCCACGCACTTCCTGAGGGCGCACTTTCAATGTGTAGCGTTTAGCCATGACGTCTTGCAATTTTTGCATTTCAGGAATGCCACAAGTGACAGAACAACCAAGACCAGCGAAGAAATAAAATTCGTTTGGTACCTCATGAAGATTATTTTGTACACTCTAGTAGCCCAAAAGTGACTTGCAGAAAGATTTAGAACGATGACATACACCTACACAGTGAAATGAAATGGTTTACCTCAGTGGTTGCTATTTCTTTGTTTATTAAATTTTGGTACAAACGATATGTGTAAGCGAAAGCTAACACACACACACACGCACGCATACTCACACAAGTGTTACTGCACTGGGTGACAGTAGAACGGGCGGCACTTTAGTCTGGAGTGTTTTGAGAGATAAGCAGACAGATTTAACATTACAGAAAAAGAAAGAAAGAATGGTAAAGAAAGAAAAACAAACGTTGGACACCATTTTGGTTGTTATTTTTTGCGGTATTATAATACAAAGATAATTAAGACAACCATACATTCTATGTGAAAAATATTCATTGTTTTCATTCATTCATCAATTTCATAAAAAAGGTAGTGTGATATTTATTGTCGACTGACTGCTTAACATTTGCTCTATTTCCCAAATTTAAGAGTTGTCCTGTGTTTCGCAGCACACGCTACCAACAATGTTGCAAAGTTTTCACAAATCTAAGGGCGGGAAATTTTCTTTTCAAAAAATGCAGCACCAAAACGCGCCTTTTCTATCGACAGTCTAAACTGAGAGAAAATAGCATGAAGATTGTTACATTTTTCTCCCCTCAAAAACATGTATTGGCTTTAGGTGAAAGTTTACCAGAGGCAGGGTCATAGACTGCAGTGACACTCAAGTTAATCTTGAAAAAGCTCTGTGTTTGTTTCCTTTCTGAAAAACGGTAAATCGAATTTTAGAAATTTTTATCCCCTGACACATGGCAGTGCCAGACAGGATACCTGATGTGTACAAGTTCAAGTCAATTCAAGATTTTATAGCATTCAAAGATTTACTTATGGAAAGAGATTATGTTGCAGTCTGAGTTGCAAGATTTTCGTTCTGAAGCGCAAACCTATCATCGATAAACATTTTACATGGTCGGTTCAAAACATGAACAATAATATGAATTTGACGATTGAAATAATTTATTAGATACTGACCAACCTGTAATCCATTCAGCGATCTTACCCGATTTTTGGAAAGCTTCACAGTCTTTTGCATACGCATTTACAAGTCCACAGTACAAAAATTTCAGATCAATAATTTCCGTGGAGCGTTATGCAAACAGTAATATGAGATTTATCTAGCAGATGCAAAATACTACATATTAAACAAAAAGTACAATAATGTTCTAGCCTGATGATGATGCTGATGATTATGCACACTAGTAATCATGGTGATTATTATTATTATTATTATTATTATTATTATTTCAGGTGTTATGTGTTAGTATGAATTATTGTTGTTTCGGCTATGGTTGTCTGTGTTAGTATGAATTGGTGATGTTTTGACTATCCTTGTTGGTATAGTCGTCGAACTCCTTGTATAACGGGGCTTATATCTTATCTTTAATTTTAGCATCTCTACTGAACAAATAAGGTAGTATACTGTTTTGCCTACACACGTTTATTTTACCATAAAATCCAAATTATAGGAATTGTTATCCACAATTATAATCATTTTAATACCTAAATCTTAAGTAAAATTTAAATCGTTATTTTGCACCCAAAATTCATTTCATTATAAAAATTCGTTACATTTTCCCCGTTGGTTTATGGTGATGAACCAGTTATCGTGATTGTTAAACTTTGTACGCGATTCTTTTATTATCGTCATCGTCTGTTATGACAAGACCACCACAGATAAATGCCATAATTTTGTATGTAAAGTGACATGCTTATTAGACGACGGGGTGCCCCGGGGGAACCGAGTGGTCAAAAGTGCTCACCGTTACAGATCACTGCTATCTCTCCCCTGTCTGAGTAGGTTCGAATCTGGAGTTCGGCCAATGAGAAAGCTTGACAGTAGCTTCCCGTGGGTAGATTGTTTTTACCGGGGCTTTTCCTGGGTTCTTCCTCCACTAGTTATACTGGCCGCCATGTATAACCTATGGTGTGTTGAAAAATGGCGTTAAACCCCATAACAACATAAGTATTAAAAGACCGGTGCTAAGTAATCTTTCAGATAGAAAAGAATTCAGTTACATTAGATAATAAACTAAGACATGGGGAAATCGCTTGATCAGATAGTAAGTGATAGGACGTTTTCTTTACGTCACAATGATATCAAGGCCAAAGTTGCGTTCTATGTCTTTTTGATCTCAGTCTTGATCAGATATTCAAAAGTGATATAAGTATATAAGATAATTTAACTTCTTCATTACAAGCAGGTGTTAAATAGAATAGTTATAAATTAGCAGTAACTATTGATGCCTTAATGACGGTGAGGCCAATCAATAATATCGCGGAACATTATCAACTATGAACTAGGTCACATACCACGTCTGGGTAAATCTAAAATTTTGCCTGAATGTAAATATCCTTATTTGACGACAGGTATGGTATTATGTCTAATCGATCACAAGGGAATCAATTGTAAAAATCAGATTCTATATCAAGCCAGGTGTACATACTGAATTACGAACATATGAGAGAAACTTCAGTTCATGCATGTTAATAACTGGAATGCAGTTATCGCGTAAATTCGTGTTTAGTTTGTGATCCATTACAAGGTGCTGAATAAAAAAAGGTCGTTACAAATATAGCCCTAAGTAATCTGATACAAAATTCAAAGAGATTTTTTTAATCGATATAACTGGTACAGTGACTTCATTTTCGATATGAAATAAATGTGTAAATATCGCAGAAAATCTATTGACAACCTTTCGGAATGAAACAAACTAAACTGAAACTTAAGAAAATCACTTATAGCCATATTTTCCCTGATGGCGTCAAAAACTCATTCCATGAAACATACTGAGTGATTCGAGATTTGTATTTTAAAAGTTTGGTAAAGTTTAAGCTAAAGGTATGTAAAGAGACCGTACACTTTGCTAGCGAAGGGGGGTGGGGGTGGGGTGGGTAATATGCTTTCTTGAGATGCTACCTACCCCACAGAGGCTTGTAAAATTGCTTAAGATTGAGATATTAACAATACGCAATATATATATATAGCACTTGTTCTGGTCAGGACATGCAAGCTAGAAGAGAAGAACGACCAAGTGTAAGCAAACAGCGGTTGAATATTTGCCATTAAGAAAATAAAAAATTTGAAAAATAAAATTTAAGTCAATTCAGTTTTGAAGTTTTCATTGAGCCCATCAGTAAAATCATTTTGGTCTGAATCTGTAATTTTAAAATACATCAATTCTCTGTAACAGTGTACTGCTATGGTAATGAAAACGAGAAAGAAGTAAGAGGGATGAATTGTCGGGCCATGGTCTTTGTTCAGTCACGTTTTGCCGAAGTAAGTGACCTATGCTAATATTTGCAAGCATTTTCAGAAATGAATATACTATTAGATCTTCACCCTTGTTCACCTTCTGTCCACACCAACGCATTCACAAATACACTTCACATAACTGCATACTTAGTCATATGAATTTTACACTCACTTTAAACTTTATATCAGGAACCTCCCTTTTTTGCAGGTTCATAATAATAAAACTACAGTTAGTACGGACCTTATCAGCAAATACCAATGCGTTTATATTGCGTACGAGCGGTAATTCAATACAAGTTGTTTTTCCATTTATCGTCTCATGCGCACAGATAGGAACACTTTTTACAATGATCAGCACTGAATTCAGCTAACAATATTGAAGCCCATATAGCAAGAGCTACACCTCGGGAAGTGGTACCTTGAAGCATACATCTGTCGCTTTCATAAGCACGACGTTGGTTTGTTCTTGTCATTGAAAGTATACATAATAAAAAGTAAATCAAATGATGTTTGAAATGATATCATTAGTGACAATTAATCTTCTTGCCTTTCTTCATTTTTCCCTAGGCGTTCAAGGATGCCAATCAGAAACGCCGGATTTAACAGAGACATTCAAACTGGGAAACATTGAGATTGAATATGTAAGTGTGGAAGGGGAGTCAGAGGTAATGATTGCTGATACCAATGCCAATGAAAATGATTCCCTGCAGCTAATACATCAATACGGTGTTATGGCATATTTTCCAGCCAATATATATAAATACACAACGATAGTAAAAATTGACTTGTTGGAAAACAAAATTAGGTACATTAGCAACATATCGTGCCTGATATGTCTTGAGATTCTAAATCTGAAAGGAAATTATTTGAAAAGTCTTTTAAATACAACGTTTATAGGTCTGAAACAATTGATAGTTCTAGATGTTTCTGAAAATAAAATTATGCAGATAGAGCCATATGCGGTAGCTGGGCCAAACCTGAACATATCATATATGGATGCAAGTAATAACAATCTCACAAGAGTAGATATTACAAATATGGTAATGGGTGGACCTTTCTGTATCAGAGACTTTAGTAACAATCAAGTGAGCAAATTAACTAACATGTTGGATATTGTCTTTGATGCAAATAAAACCTATGGTCGTGGAGTAGTGACATTGAAAGACAATCCATTGCTGACATGGCCGGAATTCGATAAGCTTGGTGTTCGTAACTTAATTGAGCTTGGCGCGCTATTTCTCCTCTATTTTTATTTTAAGGGGGCAAACTTCATCTGTGACTGCAAAATGATACCATTTCTCAGTCTTACCAAAGATGTGATTCAAAGAATGTGGACAAATATCCAAGATGTAACTTGCACTGATCCGCCTTGTTTGAAAGGCATTTCGATCGTGAACTTGACAAGGAATGATCGTTTGGATGAATTTGTTTTGCCCTATCAACATTGAGAATGGCTGTCCACCTAAATGCAACTGTACAGAACAGCCTACAAGAAGCAGGCTAATTGTCGACTGTGAAGAAACTGGCTTAACTGTGCTGCCTGATCGTCTGCCAAGAACTTCATTTTCGTACGAGTTGAATGTGTGTAATAATCAAATAGCTATATTAGATGCAAGGGATTATTTGAAAAATGTGTCCGTCCTAGAGATCTGTAATAATGAGCTTCAAAGAACTGATGTAGCAGCAATAGACCTCATACAGGATATTAATAATCTTTCTCTGGCAAATAACAGGGGATTTCTACAAAACCTACCCAGATCTATTCAGTATCTACCTGACGATTCGTTGGATTTACGTAATTTAGTCCTCTTCTGTGACTGTGATACCATCTGGTTGTCCGAATGGTTGTCGTTTGGCTTAAGGGATTCGGACACCATCTACTGCCATACAGAAAATTATGGCCGTTTAAAAGCTATTGATTTCAAAGGCGTTCATGGAGATATATGTCAAGTAAAAGATTACAAAGTCATGGTCTTAAGCATCTGCCTTACTGTGGTTTTAATACTTATCGTTGTGACGGTTCTGATCAGTTACAAATTTCGGTACGAACTTATGATCCTACTTCGAAGACAAGACAATTCTTCCTGTAAATTAAAATACGATGTTTATATATCTTGTGATGAGAACAGCGATCGCTTGTGTAGATGGGTGATTAAAGCTCTTGTACCTCATTTGGATAAACGTGGATATCGTACTTACCTTCCAATGAGAGATTGCTTGCCAGGAGCTATTGTGGAGGAAGAAGCTCAAAATGTATGACATCAGACCAGATGCTTTCTAGTCATGTTGTCCACCAGTTATCTTTGCAAGCTGGGTAGACCGCGGACAGAGATAGAATGGAAGTATGCCTGGGACCTGTATGTCAGGGACAAACATAGGAGAATTATAGTCATCAACTTTGACTATCTTCCTGCGAGCCGTGTAGATTCCCCGAAAATCAAGGCATTCATCACGGTAAAGAAGGCGCTTGACTTCAGAAACAGAGAGGATACGCATCTTAATAGCAATGCCAGAGCGATCGGATTTAACAGAGAGGGTGATCCACGTAGTGTGTTCACAGTCAGACAGGTGAGACGCAGAAATCAAGTAGGCTTTGAACTATGGAATCATGCATCATTGTTCGTTAGTTCTACAACTGATAAAACAAGTCGAATAATATTATATGTCAGAAGTCCATGCCATAAGTAACAGTTTGTACCACAGCCGATGGAATCATATCATTAAACAATTTTCAGAAATTGCATGTCTTTTGAAGACCATTTCGAGTTGCTCTTTGATCCAAATGCAGGTACAAGATGTAATATTGCTTTAATATGTTGGTTGCTTTTGAGTTATTTTGTGATACACTATGTTAATGGCATATCCTTATCATAGGATGCGACCCGTGATGATGTTCCAATTGTGAATGTCCTGGACTTTTTAAATAAGTGCACTTATTTTAAAAAATAAGACTTTGTATTTTCATGATTTTATCCTTTCTTGGCTTTGTGTTTATTTTCTGTGTCTTCCTTTCGATGTTTAATCTTATTTTGCCCTGAATTTCCAGAAATGTGTTGATGAGCTTTATATCCCTGCACATACATACATGCACGCATACGTACGTACATACATACATACATACGCTTTAGGAATAGGAAATTTGACCTTTCACAATATAGTATACTGTTGGTTACCCGCCAAAACTGCCCGATCAATACAACCGTCTGATTGTAAAATACCATACACTGATTTTATACGACGGTATCAAATATCTTATTCGGTAAGTGGCAGGCATCATGGAATAATGTTGTCAATAACAAGCTGCATGCAGTGAAATCCTCCTAGGCGAGTGACCTACTTCCTACAGAGCAGCCCCTAAGGACGAGGTAATCATTGCACGAATCAAAATTCTTCATACATATATAACCCACCCATACATAATAAAGAGTGAAGATCCACCCGAATGTGTTTCGTTCAACGAGCTTATACCGTGAACGACGTTCTGATAGATTGTTTCGATTTCCAACCTACACATAATCGTTACTACATTCTTCAGCACATGAAGGATTTTTTTTGAAACAATAAATGTCATTTGTATTTTAAATTTCTTGAAGGAAGTGAACTTACATTCTAAAATATATCTTGTGTACAATCTATTTCCTTCGATTATTTATGACCAATATGTGAACTGCCAATCACCCAAAATAATTTTCGTTGTTTAATTACACTTTGTATACATCATTTTCATTCCCAGTTGATAGGCAACTTTCATATATTATCCACGCCATCTCATTGTATTGTTTTTGTCATTTCGTCGCTCGTTGACAACCTCATTTCATACATAAATGATTTATCATATAACTATTTTGTGGCGCGATATAACCGTATAGTGCTGATGCGCCTTTAAACCACAGTCAGTCAGGCACAATACATACATACATACATACATACATACATACATACATACACACACATACACAAACTCATACATACATACATACATACATACATACATACATCCACACACACACACATACATACATACATACATACATACATACATACATACATACATACATACATAGGCACTTTCGTGATTACTTGAATGAAGAACTAAATTTAATTGAGTATATAGTATGATAATGCAACATCGGCATGACTTCTAGTGTTAATGACATACATAATGAAACCATTAACAGTGAATAACTATTGCTTTTATGAAATTAAGTATTCAATTGTGTTGATTGTATTGAATTATTAATAAACATAAAACGTTTAACCTTAAGGCGCATAACTCGAAATAGTCATAGTGTTACATGCAAGATGTTTTTTTGTTTCGGAGGTAGATACTAATTATTTGTGACCATAACTCTGTCTGGTGATTTTCCTTGTTCAGTAGATCAGTAGTTTATAAAGTTTTATTGATATTTTCGGTTATATTCTTCTGATTTAACCCACCACTCCATATTTAATGGCAATGGAATTGGTCGATCCCAAAGATACTTCAGATTCTGTAGGGACTATGTGTTTGAATATAAACTGTTCACTTTATGGGTATGATTTCTATAGTATGTACCAACAGCTGTAAAAATTTGATAGAAAATACCGCAAAATACATTCATTTACCTAGTAAAAGGAACCAAATTTATTTGCTAGAACTTTTTTTCCGATATGTGTGCCATCAAATGTGTTATCTTACATTTTGTCTAACTTAATTGATAAGTATGGTGTCTGGTGTTTTACGGCACAGCAACAAAAGTAGGTTGTTTTGTAAATACTCCTTGGGACCAAAGAGCGTTACCCAAGAACATAATTCGGTATCCGACCTGGGCTGAACTGATTGTAGGATTCCAATCCGAACCATTTGGGTCTCACGTCCAGTACGATTACCACTGTACCACCACTTGATTAATATAGACATCACATATAAAGTTTTTTGATTAATGCTAATAGGCTCATTTTTGTTAGATCATGGATACATAAAACTGATAACATGGGTCTAGGTTGTTTACATTTGGTTGGCATAACTACAGATTAAGATCTCACTGCCAAACGGAGACAACATTTTATAAATTATGACTTATTATTGTCGTTTGTTGTGCATTTATTTTAATTTTATTTTTGTGATTATTTTTATTTTACCAGTGAGAGGACGAAGCATATCTGGAGAATTTACTGCAGCAGATCTGTTTGTAACTATGGTGTACTGAGTCTCTATTTTTTCACATATATTGCAAGTTATTCATGTCTGTTCTTTTGAACGTAAATACGTATTAGTAAATGTACATTAAACGATGAGGACGGCGTCTGCTGGCTTGAAGTGTGTAACTTTATGACGTCAGCTTTGCTAAAATATTTTTTTTTAAAGTTGCCCAAGGAAAACATTTCGTTTGTTTTTTCGGATTCTTTTGTTGTTTTTTGTTGATTTTTTTAGGTGGTGGTGGTGATGGTGCGGGTTTTTGTTTTTTGTTTTGTTTATTGTTTGATTTGTGTGTTGTCTTTTGTTGTTGTTGTTTGTTTGGTTGGTTTATTTTCTGTGTGCTATCCTCAGGTTAATTCTAAATTTGATTTACCTCGTTACATATCATTAAATTATAACTATTATTCATAGTTAAATGAATTTTAACGCTTGCGAAAAGTGAAAGAAAGGCATCTAAACCTGAATGTTTAATCTGAGGAACATGTGTCGATTGTGCCAAGTTACTAAGAAAACGATATAGCTTACAAGAGGCGGATTAATTTTCCGGAGGAAGTGGAGAGAGACAAAAAAAAAACAACAAAACAATGAAAGCAAGCAGGATACAATCCTTAACAAAATAGTAAGCAGCCTACGGCCTCTGTTTTGAATGTATTTGAAGTAAATAAAAGAATCACTAAAATGTTCGAGAACAGAAAGATATTATTAACTTAAAAGCGCTTTTGAATCTTTTAAAATATACTTTTGAACAGAAATCACTACTTTGACATTCATATACGTAATTCGTTGTGTGATAAGTTTGTTTACATCAATCAAATGCAATTTGGCTTCCTATCTCCCGTGGTTTATAAACAAAAACGAAGATACTCTGAATGCTGAATGTTTCGTCTGTGGGTTCAATTTGTTTTAGTGGCGTGACGGGGAGAATGCATCCGCGTTCACGTTGCGATCCCCGTCAGTACTCAGACAAGACTCCGTCCGAGGCTGTTTAAACAAAGGATCCATCTTGCAAACCGAATTCAGCAATGAATCCCGGTTCCGTGCCACTACCAAGAGTGGCCCCCAACATGCCAATGTCCGCTGACTTTCAAGCAATCAGATCGGCCCTCGAGTTTTACAACTTAACTTGGAGGGTTTCTCAGCAGCCAAATGAACCATCATCAGCACTATAGCCCACTGTCGTAATGTTGACATAATCTGTCTGCATTAGACTCATGTAGCAGACCAGGTAGCAGGACCATACACCATAGGAGGCTTTAACCTTTTTTCATCAACACCTGAGTCGAAAATTCGGCCGTGCTACATATGCACGCTGAGACATTACTGATGCCTCTCCAGTTTCCTCTACCAGATTCTGCAATGTGGTCCAGGTTAGAGGGTACAAGATTGCTAATGTCTACAAACCGCCCAGTGCTCACTGGGACAACAATATGCTTCCAAATCTCTAACACCCGGCCGTCTATATTGGCGACTTCAACAGTCATCACCCTGACTAGGGATATTCACACTCCGATGAAGACGGGGAACACGTGGTAGAGTGGGCAATGAACAATGACCTCCTTCTGACCCACGGCTCCTAAAAACGTGGGACCTTTCATTCTGCAAAATGACAAAAGGACTACCCACCGGACCTCTGCTGGGTCAGCTCCATTGGTGCCCATCCTCAGCCAGAAAGCCAAACTGTTCTAGTCGACTTCCCACACAGTCAGCACGGACCAATATTTATCCATATTGAACTTCTGCTGCCGGCTATACACAGCTCTTCACATCAGCGTTGGAACTTCCGCAAAGCAGATTGGACGAAGTACACTGACATACTAGAGCGTAGCATATTCACTATACCATCTCGCTGCATCGCAATCAAGGAATCCTACCACCGCTTCAAAAGAGCCATGTTCAAGGCAGCCACTCAGTCTGTCCATCGTGGTCGTCGCCCCGTCTATACACCCTGTTTTGATGAAGAATGTCAGTCTCTTCTCAAGGAATATGAAGCATCTGGAGATCCAGACATAGTATATCACCTGATCGATTCCCTGGACACTGCCAGGCGCACTCGCTGGGAGGAATCTACAGGATCACTAACTTTACGAGTTCCAGCAGGAAATGCTGCAGCTTGATTCGAAGACTTGGCACCACTCAAAAACCACCAGTTCAAGCTCACCCTGTGGTCAAGCCAAATGCTGTGGCTAGCCACTTATTACAAGTGGCAAAAGCACCCCTGGAGAAACAGCATCGACGCCATGTACGAGATGAGTGGCAACAATACTGCCGTCGGAAGTCAGATGAACTAGATCAAACTACTCCAGAGGCTTTTACAACAACAGAACTTGAAACGGTGCTATGCAGCATCAAATCAGGCAAAGCATCAGCATATGACAACATTATGCCCGAGTGCCTGAAGCATCTTGGCCGAAATGCAAAGGAATGACTTACCGCTTTTTACACCCGTTTGTTAGGGAAAAGTGCATACCGACTTTGTGGCGCCAGGCAAAGATTATTGCCATCCCAAAACCTGGCAAAGATCCCCATAATATGGAGAGTTATGGGCCGATCTCCTTGCTTTCAGTCTGTTTTAAGGTACTGGAGCGCCTAATTCTCCAAAGAATTGGTCCTGACTTGGACAGACTTCTTCAAGAAATGGCGTCTACAGCCAGACGTAACAAAGACAGTCTCCAGCGTCTTCCACCTTGACAATGCAAATGCGAACCGTCAACTTCGCATCCTCCTCAAAGGACAGAAAATAAAACACGACCCGACACCAACATACCTTAGGTTGACTCTGGACAGATCACTGACATTCTACAACCACCTGAATAAACCTCCAGAAAAACTTACCACTCGAAACAACCTACTCCGCAAACTGGATGGCTCAGCCTTGGGCGCAAGTGCTCAGACACTCAAGACATCAGCACTGGCCCTCTGTTATTCGACAGCCGAGTATTGCGCTCCTGTCTGGGCTCGGTCAACCCACACTAAGTTAATTGATGTCCAGCTCAACACTACAATGCGCATAATCTCTGGAACACAAGGTTCTACTCCTTTACCATGGCTGCCGGTACTCAGCAATATTCCTTATCTTTACAACTGTCTGTTTTATAAAACACCATCCACTGATCTTAAAAATCGAAAACTCCTTATTTAAAAAGTGGCAGGCATCATAGAATGGTGTTGTCAATAACAAGCTCCATGTGGTCAAACCCTCTTTAGGCGAGTGGCCTACTTCCTACAATACAACCCGCAAGGACAAGGTAGACATTGAACGAATTAGAATTGGTCATACTTATATATTCCACTCCTTGATATTAAAGGACTAAGATCCAACCAAATGTGTTTCGGGCAGCAAACTCTTTAGTATGACTCAGTTTCTGACAGATTTTTCCTGTCTCCAACTAACATGCGAAAGTTACTGCAATGCTCAGCACTTGAAGGAGTTTTTTGAAACCATAATGTTATTTGTATTTTAAATTTCTTGAGCAAAGTAACATTAATTCCATAATATAGCTTGTGTGCAACCCATTTCCTTTGAATATTTTTTATGATGTGTACTGTCAATCACAATGAAGTATCTTTTGTTGTCTTATTCTATTTATACGTGCAATCATCATTCCACGCTGATCAGGAACCATCATATATTATCCTCATCATCTCATCGTTTGTGCCCCTTCATCGCACGTTGATAAAGAACTACTTTTCGCACCTAAAAAATTAATTATTTAACTATTTTTGTGGCGCTATATAGCCTAATAGTGATGGTACGCCGTAGAACCACAAGCAATGAAACATACATACATACATACATACATACATACATACATACATACATACATACATACATACATACATACATATAGGACTAAATTGAATCGAGTATATAATCTGCAACGTAGGATGTGATTTCTGACATTAATCACACTGAAAGCATTAACACAGAATAACCACGACTTACATAAAACTAAGTTTTCTATTGTGTTGATTGTGTTGCTTTAAAAGCAAAAAAAAAAAAACAAAAAAGATACTTAAACTTGAGGCACATAACTCGAAACAGTCATAGTTGTAATGGCGGAATTGTATTTGCTTTCGGCTTGAAGTATTAAGCATTTGTGACTATAAATCTTTCTCCGGAAGTTTCCCTTGTTCCGCCGATCAGTAGGTTATAAAGTTGTTTCCTTTGTCTAAGGTTTTGAAAATAAAAAACCAACACCCATAACATTTATTCTCGTCCCTAACCTTAATTATTTTAATAAAATATAATAGTAAACTGGAAATCTCTCCTAATCAGTTTTTTTGGTAATGTCCACACATGTATTGCAGAGCTATTTTGAAATGTCATAAATATATTGTTAAATGATTGGCATATGAAAATGATTACATATTTGAAGTTCCATTAGTCTCCATTTTTTAAGGATTTAGCTCCGGAAGTTCTATATAAAAACGGAAGAGGTAATGGCGGTACAAAAAATCGATCCAGAAGATACTGTAAATTTTGTAGCTACTGTATCCTTGAATAAAAACTTTTCACTTTATTGGTATGTCTTCTGCAATGTATGCTAGAAGTGTTACAAATATAGCAGAAAATACCACGAGATATATACATGTATCAAGAACCGTCATTCAAAATTATTTTTGTGAAAGCAGTAAAGATGTTTACATTTTTCAGGTAATTCAATTTACAAATACCAAATTGATATTTTATATACAACTGTATTTTTATGTTTCATCAGTGAATGTTTCTTTCAATATTGTCGAAATTAAAGATTTTTAATTACATATTGAGTGCCATAGAATGCTTAATGTCTAATCACTATCATTGATTTTTGTTCCTTTTTATCATCAACCTAAATGACATTCTCATTAATGCATCCCTTTTTATTCTCTCTCTCTCCTTTTCTTCGTGTACTCAGTATGTACTTTTTATCAATTGTTACTGTGTAGAAAAGAGGACTAGTTACTTTCTAGAACTTATTTCCAACCTCTTTGCCATGAAATGCGTTATCTGATATTTTCGTTAGGCAATAAAATATGTTAAAACTAAAACTGGAGGATGTGTGCTGTATCGGGTGGTTCATGTGCAAATTCCACCAACTGCAAGTTAAAGTAACTGTCATGATTGTCATACACATATAGTACTGGCGTTTCTTTGCCACATACTGGATGAAAGAGATATATGAACCCGGCTAGAAACAGTTGCGACTAAATGTAGCCAGACTCATTACAGGCAAATTGCCAATTATTTGGTACAACAGTACTGTAGGTTCGGAAAGGAAATTAATTTTCAAACATCAGAAAGATCGGCTGAACTCTACCATCAGCAAAACTACATAAATGGCTCGTCATATAGCCCGATACAATGTTTTGGTAGATATGCTGGCTTCTTATGCCTAAAACCCTCTAATGTACCTTTCCCTTGGAAAACCCTCTGATGTTTTCATTGCTTAGTTTGAACTGAATATACAATGTGGTTTATCTTTCAATCCCAGCCTGTCCACAGTACTCCTTAGATGTTTGAAGTATTGATATATCATATTTTAATTTGCCATTCTAGATCTGGAACGATCTTTAATTTCTGGATCTTGGGTTGTTTGTCTACCAAATACATTTGGAACCACTTATCCGATGGATCTGTGCTTACATTGAACAGGGTCTGTCGTCCACGTTTAATGACCAGTGCTATTACATACTGCCTGACTATCATCCGAGACATTGGGGAGCCTTGTTGAGTCATATATTCCATACAGTGGACCAATACATCCTTATATTCATCAGATACCATCGTATGAGATCAATATTGTTGTCTACTACTATCATCACCTCGTATATGGTTGTCAATAGCCTTCCTGGGGACCCTAAAATCTCTGGAAGCTTCAGTGATTGTAATTCTTCCTCTCTTGACTGCAGAAATAGCTTCCTCCAGGTCATCCAGTTCATTGCTAAGCCTTTGGAATTATGTGTTTGGATGGAAATAGAAAACACAAATGTGTCTTATTTTATTTATTGTTATATGATATGAAATAAGAATAATTCATTGCTGAGACCAAGTGACTCATTACGGCCAAAGAAGGGCAACATTGACAGATAGAGATTGTGCAATCAATTTTGTTTTCAAACATAAATAGCTGCACGTATTACAGATTTGTGTCTAAATTGCTACATTGTAAACTGCATAAATAAAGGAAAATAGATGTCTTCTGGTTAAGTCAGACAACAGGACAGGATGTAACATTAAAATTAGGAAATTAAATAAGAACAAGCAAGTTCTGTTAGTTATTTTAGTATAAGGCATGATTATTTGTGAGATAGTTATTTTCTCTTCTTTGGATTATGGGAAAAATATCATACGCTGACTAGGACAACTGAAAAACATCATAGAGAAACAAAATGTTTCAAAGGTCATGACACTTGGGATGAGAGCAAAAATGCATAGGGAATGTAGTTCAGTTTTGTTTCTTTGTTCAGCTTACCTATTGAATATAGAACTCTTTTTGAGATAGTATAGCTTGAAATTATTTTGATATAAAAAGCTTATTTTTTATTCTTTCAGAAAATAATGAAAACTCTCAGGAAAATTAATTGCCTTAAGACCGCATTCTGTTAAAGGAAATAAACAATGCAAACGAATGGTCAAACTTAGACGGAAAAAAGCAGAGAGCTTTAACAGATTAGAAAGAAGAAATGGAAGTAGTAAAGATTAGGGTTTGGGTTAAACAGAATGAAGAGGGTGAGAAAGTAAGAAAATACAACTGCAATATATAAAACAGAACCTACGTTAGAAAAATGAGGCTTTAACCTGTCCAAAACAATCAATCAGCAAGCAAACCCAAGAAGATATTTTTGAAACAGTTAATTCTACTATAGCAATTTAGACAAAATATTGCAAAGTTGGGCTTCTTGACTTTGAGACATTTCTTAAAGATTCTGATATTCTGAAATTAAATAATGTCCAGGAGGATTTATTGGACTGATCTATATTCTTATCTAGAAGCAGCTAATAGTCTGCAAGAAAACAACATAAACAATCCCAGGACCTGACAGTCTCAGAGTAGAACTTTTAACATTTTGGTTTTAAAGAAATATATTGGTCACTTTTGTGAAAGCAACAAAGTTTATATAAGAACAATTTGCAAATGTTTTCGCACACACTTTCATAATATATACAAGGGAAGCAATGGTTGTTATATTAGATTAACTAAAAATGACGAAATCCAAACTTATTTTCGGAAATCAAGGGTGCTCTGGCTAGAAATAAAGAGAAAGAAATTGGCACTATTGTTTTCTGATGCCATTTGAAGTTGATGATTTTATATTGAACGTTGGCTACAGATACTTTTCTTAGTTTGATATGTATGAAACGATGACAGCCCAGAAAGTTGTAAACACTCAATATTAGCAGGTTTTATATCTACAACATCATTCTGACGCATCAGATAATTTTCGTCACCCAACCACTTTGCATAAAATATTGTTATGTATATTAATTTACACTGTGTTTCACCTTCCTCCATGGCAATGTAGTGTTTTGCTTACCTGACTATTATAATGTTTTGTCTGCCTGATTTGTGCCATGATTATAAGTGGTAAACAAGATCTATAATTTGAGAGGAATTATTTATTCAAATTATTAAAAAGTGCTCATTGAGATTTTTGACAATATCACTACTTTCGGATTTGTGAGGGCTCATTCAAAGATATTTTGGATTATATCATTGTGATTTATCAAGATATTCAAGACTATTGGAATTCAATCGGAACACGCCATACTTGTGTATTTATGATATGACATTTATAATTATTTGAGATTTAATTCACATTACTGTAAGCTCCTCTTAAATGTTACCTTTATAAATGAGAGAAATAAACTGTTTATTGATTTTAGAAAACTTGTTTGATTTCTTTCTTTCTATTACATAGTTTCAGAAGATAGAGTCGTGACAATATCCTAACTGTTATAACTGTACCTATTGTCGATAACTTCCTCTCTAATTTCCTACCAAACAAAACGTTTGAGATACTCATCGTAGTGGTAATAGTCACTCATCAGAACTTTCATTTCGAGATAAGGCCTGGCCTGGTCGGGACAGAATTTGAACCCGCAACCGTTTCGTGCTAAGTATAGCTTGTCTCTCGCTGCGCCATTGAGAATCCTTCTAATGTGCCTATAACATATTCGCAACAACGTTTATGCATATGCATTGTATTACATTTATCCTGGTCAGAATTAACAGGCAAAGACCAAAGAAAGAGAAAAGACCAAGTGTAATTAGAAAGTGGTTGAATATTTGCAATTTAGAATATGAACAATTTAAGAAAATTAGATTTAGGTCAAGTAATTTTTTTTTTTCATTTTGAACCCGTCCGTAAAATTATTTTGGCCGTTGTTTTTCTCTGCGCCTTAAATCCATATTTGTAAAATAGTCAATTATTCGTATTAAAGAATTGAGTGTTCTGCTATCATAATGGAAAAGAGTGAGAGGAAAAGGAAGTAATTTCTGGTCATGTATTTATTCAGTCACGCTTTGCCAAAGTAAGTGACATATGCTAATATTTGCAAAGATTTTCAGACATGAATATGTTATTATACCTTCAACATTGTTTCCCTCCCCTCTACTCCAAGCCCCTATTCAAATACACTAAACATACAACAAATATACATAACCACCCTTTCCGTAGTTTCATAATGTACGCGTCATAAGCACATAAGAACTCGTAAATATTGTAAATATTGTATTCTTTCTCTGTTCGAGCGGTAATTCAATACATGTTGTTTGCCCATTTATCATCTCATGCATACAGTTAGGAATAAATTACAATGATCAGTACTGAATTCAGCTAAAAATATCGAAGCTCTTATAGCAAAGGTTACGAATCGGAAAGAGGTAACCTGAAGTACGCATGTATTGTTTTTACAGGCACGACGTTGGTTTCTTCTGATCAGTGAATGTATACATAACAAAAATTAAATCAAATGGTATTTGAAATGATACCCTTACTGACACTTCATCTTTCCTTGCTTAATTATTTCGTCAGCTTCAAGAATGCCAGTCAGAAATTAAACGGGATGTTAGCAAATGAGTAAACATTGAGATTAAATAAGTGTGGAAGGGGAATCAGAGGCGATGACTATTGATAGCAATGCGATTAAAATTGATTCCCTGCATGTAATACACACACATGGTGTTATGACATATTTTCCAGCCAATATATGTAAATACACGACGAGAGTAAACATTGACCTGTCTGAAAACAAAATTAGGTACAGTAGCAACATATCGTGTCTGATATGTCTCGAGATACCAAACCTGAAAGGAATTTATTTGGCGAGTCTTTCAAATACAACGTATATGGGTTTGAAACAATTGATAGCTCTGGACTTTTCAGAAAATACAATTATGGAAATATATCAATATGCGGTGACTGGGCCAAACCTGAACATTTCATATTTTGAATGCAAGCAATGTCAATCTCACGTCAGCAGACATTACAACTATAGTAAAGAGCAGACCATCCTGTATAAGAGACTTTAGCAATAATCAGGTGAGCAAATTAACAATTATGTTGGATATTGTCTTCGATGCAAATAAACACTGCGTCCCTGGAGTAGTGACACTGAAAAACAATCCATTTTTAACATGACCTGAATTCGATAAGCTTGGTGTTCGTAAATTAATTGAGCATTGCGCGATATGTAGACTCTATTTTAATTTGAAGGGTGCTAACTTCACCTGTGACTGTAAAGTTGAACCATTTCTCCGTCTTGGAGAAGACGATATTAAAACAAATGTAAACATTTTAACGATAAACTTTGACCATCCTCCTCCGAGCCGTGTAGGTGCCCCTAAAATCAAGGCTTTCGTCAGGGTAGGTAAGACGCTTGACTTCGGAAACATAGAAGGTATGCATCTTAATACCATTGGCAGAGCGATAGGACAAGAAAAAAAAATTAATATACTGGTTGTTCCACGTCTCGCGTTTAATAACCATATTGTTGAACAACAGACCTAGAGTAAATGTTGAACTACGTAATCTTACATAAGTATTCCTGAGCAACAAATACTAAAAATTGTTGAAACAAGATAAATAATAGTATATGCCAGAAATCCCATGCCGTAAACAACAATTTGTACCAAGCGATTGGAATCCTATTATAACGCATGGAATCGAATCATTAGAGTTTCACAATTTTTTGTCTTTTGAAGAAGAGTTTGAGTTACTGTTTGATCCAAACTTCACAGACAAAAAATAAGATTTCATTGCGACGTTGGATGGCGTTGACGTCTATTCTGGTATGCTATGTTTAGGACATATCGCTATCATGGGATGCGACACGTGATGATGTTCAATTTGAGAATGTCAAGTACGTTATAAATGAGTACAGTTTTTATATAAATTGCGACTTGGTATTTTCAGGATATTATTTACCCTTTTTTGCCTTTGTCTTTTTTTGTGTGTCCTCCTTTAGATGCCTAAACTTACTTAACACTGACTAGCCAGAAATTTGTTGATCCTCCCAATAATCCTTTACATACATACATACATACATACATACATACATACATACGTACATACATACGTAGGCAAGTTCGTGATTGCTTGAATATAGAACTAAACTGATTTAAGTATATCATTTGACACAACAACGTCAGCATGTCTTTTGGTGTTAATGACAAACATGAATAAATCCATTAACAGAGAATAACTATAGTTTTCATAAAAAAATAAGTATTCTTTGTTCAATTGCAAGCAAATATAAAACTATTTTAAGTTAAGGGACATTACTCAGAACGGTGATATTGTTAAAGACAAAATATTGAATTGTGTTAGGGTATAAATAATAACTATTTGTGACAATAAGTATACATCCGGTGTTCAGTCGATCAGTAATTAAAGCTGCATTGTTTTTTCAGTACTAAGCGGTTATATCCCTCTAATGCAAAGATTTACTTTGTCAAAGTTTTGAAGTTCCAACATCAATTCCAATAACATTTGTTCTGTTCCCTAACTTCCATGCTATTAATAAAATATATCAGTAAACTGAAAATCTCTCCAAATCATTGTTTTAGTAAAGTCCCCATAGGTATTTCAAAGATTTTTGGAGATGTCATAAATAGTGTATTAATTGCTTGGAAAATGAAAATGATCAAATATTTGAGCTTAAGCAGTGTCCAGTTTTGAAGGATATAGCCTTAGCAACTCCATATCACAATTGCTGAGAAAATGGCAATATAAAATATCGACCGAACAGATACTGCAAATTTTATAGCGACTATGTGTTTGAACATAAACATTATTCTTTAGGGGTATTTATTCTATGCTGTGTAACAAGAGCAGTACAAATGGTACAGGATAATCATGAAGTAAATACATGTACCTAGAAAAGAGAACTGTTATTCGAGAATATTATTGTGAAAGCAATTAAGATGTTAACATTTTTAGGCAATTAAATTTAGATAAACCAAAAGGACAGGGTTCGATAACAGTCGATTTTGGCCCAAATCCGATTCAGATAAAACTCATAAAAGAAGTTCTCGCTCTTCGTCAAATATGTATTTGGTTCTTATGCACGAGAGCTTGTAATAAAAAAGGACACCATTAAAAAACCAGAGGTTTTCTCCTCCGGCAAGGCACCTATTTTCGTGGACTATAGAATTATGGCTAAAAAGCCAGTTTCAAGCTGTTGTCCGAAAATTATATATCTAAAATAATGCATTTGCATACAATATGCTTGATATTTAATGACTGTATGTATAAGTCTGGTTTTTCTTTTACAACATAACTTAAATGATTTGTACATTTACGTTAAGTGTGGTTGATTACCTCTGACACCTATTTTTGTTCTGATTCGAAGCGTTAACTTATGTTTACGTTTAGGACTGACACGAGTACCAAGATCTTGACAGAATCTCCAGAAAATAAAAATTGATGTGTTCCTTGATCATATGTCTATGAAATTAAAGTTGTTCCGTTATGAATGACAAGATATGCACCGTAGTGAAAACTTCCAGGCCGCACCCTCACCCACTCCTTGAAAGTACCCTAATTTATCAATGTCTTGTATGCACACACACACACATATAGATAGATAGATAGATATACATATATAGTCAATTCTTTTAAATTATTATCCTATTCATTATTCCACTTTTGTAATAGATAGATAGATAAACTAATAGATAGATATAGGCAATTTCTTAAATTACTAACCTGTCCATTATCCTGCTTTTGTTGCATATTTGTCAGAATAATAGTTATATTTTATTGTTTAAATTATCAAACGTAAAATAGAGCCGCTTATATTTACTGTATGTCTCCCTCCTTAATCACAAATACACACAAAACATGTTAGAGTGGTAACCCAAGTCACCAACAAGAAGAAGTAAAATAAATATTGCTAAACGTGGCTGATAGGAAGAAAAGGTAGGTTCAAATCTATCCGAATATACCACATTTTATTATATCTGAAACAATTCAAGAATGTACTAAAGAAAATATCTTAGATTGGTATGGCACCTGGACAAATGACCACTGTCATTATGATGTCATGAAATGCCAATAAATGCCAATAAATTTTTCTGTCGGCATACAGACATAGGTATTTTGTCTAGTATATTCTCAAATCGTATCAGATGTTCAAAAATAAAATGAGATATATTCCAGCCGATTAGACCCTGCTAAACCAAAATTCCCTTCCTGTCCACGGCCCCGGGTATCTCAGTGATCTAATGCGCTTGCCTTTACCGAACACTTACATCTCACCTCTGTCCGCCTGCGTTCGAGTCTCGACACAGCCAATGTGGGTATATGAGAAATCTTGCCGGATGCCTCATGTAGGTGGATGGTTCTTCCCTAGCTTTTCCAGCGATCTTCCTCTATCAGATATATTGGCGGCCATGCATAGCCTATCATTTGCTGAAAAATGGTGTTAAACCCACAAAATCCTTCCTGTCCGACACTTTTTGGCATATTCAATTAATGGATCCTTTCTATATCCTAAGCAATATAGAACAAAACAACTGATATATTAATACAAATGTTTCGCGGCCATGCATAGCCTACATTTGCTGACAACTGATATGATTAATAAACCCACAAAACCCTTCCCAGTACAGCTTTATGGATCCTCTCATTAATCGTCCACGTTTCTTATTTTGATAGCAAATTTCTCCGGAATTTCAGAAGCCAAGTAAGCAATATAGAACAAAACAACTGATATATTAATACAAATGTAATTGCTCCAGTAAGCTCTTCCTCTCATTCGTCCACGATTGTGATATTTAACCAATTTCGCCAAGTGGTGATGTTCATTTGTTACTATGTAATTATCAAGCTGAAGATAAGGTCGTGGTTATTCCATTTGTAACTGACAAGCCTTGTACGGATCGACGAGTTGATCCCATCGAAGTAGAAATCCCTAGTTTATATCCAGCTTGACCAGTTACTAGAGCTATGGGAAAGCATTCTCGTGAGAATGATGTTGTTGGACAGATCGAGTTCTTTTACAGAACACCGTTGTGGGTCAGGCTTTTAATGAGGTCACATTTGATCCAAAATTGGATCAATCCGGAAGTATTAATCACAGTGATACTCTTTGGGCTACACGTTCTCTTAAATATAATTGGGGTGATAAAAGACAATCACTAATTGTCTTTCAGGAAGAAGATCCAGAGATCTCCTGTTTATTTCAGAATAAAGAACCCAATCTGCATCCAAGAAAGCCAAGAAAATGATCAAAAGGAAAAAGAAAAAGAAATTAGTGAAATGAGTGAAGAGCAAATAATCATCATGCGTGAAAAGATGTCTACCAGAAAGAATGATAATGAGAAAAGGAGAGACTCTAGCATTGCTTTTGGAGCTGAAAGTGGATGTGTAGGAAGGGATGATGACTTTTGAAAAGATTAAGAGGTGCATTGGAGTTCCACAAAATGAGATCAAAACCAAAAATGAAACCAAATGAAACCAGAAATCACTTTGACCTTCACATGCTATATTGGTACTCAGTATTCTCGGGCTGTATATCAAATGGATGCATTTTTCGACTAATTGTTACAAGAAATGTTAAGAATGAAAGGAAATATTCGAGGAGGCCGACTAAATTGTCTAATTCATAAAAGATACGAGAAAAGAAAATAATGTAAGTCTAACCAAAGACATAATAATTATAGTACAATAACATATTACTGAGTGTCATAGCTGCATTGATTGGAAATCCACTTGTTGACATCATTTTTTCTAATCTGACTTAAACATTTCCTATCTGAACCCAATAAGGTTTTTAGAGAACTCAGGATCAACGGGAAAGAACAATGTGTACATGTTATGCTTAAACATAGATGGAATATATAGTACAGCAACCGAATCATCTGAGACCTAACGAAGGAAAATCATTAAAAATCACTTTTACCGCGGATATGACTAACAAAGATGGCACTGAGTGGGGATTTTTGTGCCACCTTTTGGTGATATATGTAACCTTGCAGAATTTCTGCCGTGAAAACAAATGCATTCCAGGGTATGAAGGTACATACATGGTCCGCCAAAATGTAAGCTTGCAGCGCATGGCCCAGAAAACGATACAATGATATGCTTGACAATTGCACAGAACATAACTTTATGTAGTTCATAAAAGGGATAAAGTTAAAATGAATAACGCCAAACAGAAGGAAATGGAAAGTCTTGAAGCAAAAGACGTCTTTCATCTTATCCAAGCGTGCTATCGTCTAATTTTGGAATGGATTGGACGTTGTACATAAGAGGACAGACAATGAGCCGTTTGTACACCAATACATCCATTTCCACGTGTGTGTAGAGTTATAGGACCAAATGTGGCTGCTTCTGTTGACCCATAGTCATTTATTGCACCTAGAACTATAAATACATTACGAATCGCAGATCAGACATTCGGTTTATGCTATATAAGCACACACAGACTGTGACTAACCCAGAAGAAAGTAGATGTTCTTTCATAAGTCTACACGTTCTATAATGCATGTGTCTGACAACCCGTTTTTTGGATAATAGAAAATAATGGTTCATCATCGTAAACCGATAAACGAAGATAAAAGAGTATTATAACAGGAGAAATGGACTAAATGTCCTCTTCTCAATGATTTGCATGCACCTGTAATTGGTGTAAGGATAGATTTTAATTAATATTTTATCTCCAGTCCCAACCAACTGTTTATACTTTAGTAAAATGGTCATCATCTATAAATGAAAACGTTTTCGAGCAAGCTCGTGGCAGATTTTATCAATGTACAAAGGAAATTTACTTTGGGAAAGACCTAAAAGAATGTACAGAAGAAATGTATATATTGATGTGCAAAATTACTTATATGGTCAGAGGGCTCGTTGATAGCATGTCACCGTTATTTCTATGAAGATTAACAAGGACATGTCATCACAACATATTGGCCGACCTGCAATTCTATCTGTACCAGGTCTTTCCAAATGGAAATCTGACATGTGACTGATCTAACTAGGACATCCTCCTTATTATCACTGTACTGAACGGTCTTTGTGATATCCAGTTAGGGAATCGGACCATATCCTTCGGCCAAACGCAAGGGATGAAAAGTCCAAAATATAATTTATTGTTGCAAGTCAGAGAGCTATCATAATGGTTGACGCCAGAAACTTGTAAAATGGTACAAATCAGAATACGGAAAGATGAAAACCAAAGTCGTATGTTGTCTTATTAAAAGGTTTTGTTACCAATTTGGTTAACCAATATTTGCTTTCAAAGATTTTACAAGAATGCAGATTGTTGGCGAATGGACAGGCCGATGGAAGAATGGATGGACCAATAACCTGATTTCTATAGGGTCCATTAACGTGACAGTGTGAAAATATACAACTCGCTCTTAAAATCTGCCAATATAGAAATGGTTCTGAAGACCTATGATACCACCGTTCTTTTGGAATAAAGAATAAGTGAGTAAAACTGAGTGGGTCGATAATTGTTAGGAATTGAGGTTAAAACATTATAATTTGCTATAGGCTCTTACAATGCAATGCACCCAACCCACCTAATTAAAACCCTTGGCATTTTAGGACAGAGCAAGTTTATCCGGATTTCATGTAAGCCAGTGGTAAGAACCATTCAGTGATAATGTTTCAGAACATGGCTGGTCTAAACACAGACCAACTACATTAACAATGTTGTAACACATCGTAACTTAATAATGAGGTGTAATACATAAATTATGGTTTTATGGGCAATTAGTTATCCCAATCAGAGGATGCCTAAGGCACACCAGTCATCTGCAACCTATTCCTGCATTTGACCATTTGACAAAACATTTAGCCGATAAATGGTAGACTGTCGGTTTCTTACCTAATACCAAGTCAAGCAACCAATACTTGTTGACTATAATGTGTGCGTCCACAAAATTTCGAAAGGCTATTCCTTTGAAGGATATTAAAACAAAAACTGTTCTAAACGTTTTGGCAGTGTTTCTTAACACTTGTTTGCCTCCCCAAATATGTCCAGTCTGATCAAGGGTCAAATTTTATGTCTGAATATTTCCAACAACTTAAGCATAAATTAGACATCCAACAGTTTAATTTTTCTGCATGTCACCCTGAAAGCCATGGGCATACCACAAGACTTTCCGAAAACACTCTCACCTACCCATGATACATGTATGCAATTATATTGAATCAAAGCTAAAAAAGACAGTGATCAGTAAAATTCTGCATTGTATAATTATCGAGTAAGATCAGAAGAGTATTTTGCCCTTGTTGATATTTGTTGAAGGAAAGGCCCTAATGCTGTCCCAAAACATGCTCATCGACGCATGATTCATGTATACAATTACAATAACTTAATTAAATATACAAGTCTTGGTGCATTCTCTCTCTCTCTCTCTCTCTCTCACACACACACACACACACACACACACACACACACACGAATCTACTTTTATATGAATGCGGCACACATAGTAAGTCAGAATCATGAAAACTACATTAACATTTCAAAAATTCTTATAAAATTTTTTAAAAAATCTTTATTGTGACAAACAGCCGCAGAATGATTAGAACCTAAGGGTGCTATATTTATATTTTTTTAAATTATTGAACGAATTTATTATTTTTAATTGGTTTGATAATGGTGTGAATTGCAAATAAATAAAAGTAAAATCTCCTGTAACATTATGTCTTTTGTCTCTGATTATTTACACTTTATAGACAGAAGTTTTAAAGGATGCAAACCAGTTTTAAAGTTTAAAAGAAGACAAACTACATTCTCGGCCATCGTAAGTATCAGAGTCGATGTCTTACTTTGTTTGACTGCTGGACCCCCATCATTATAACCATTTACCGTTAGTATTAATTTCATTTATAAGTACACCCTGTAGGTAGCCGACCTGTTAATGAACACCAAAATATATTTAAAGAAATGAAAATTGGTTTCCGACGAGTCAGGACAATAATGAATCAGCAAAGTCGTACATTACAGCATCAAATCCAAGAGTCATTTGTATGTCCAATAAAACAATACATCCTTTGCTTTGAATATTGAACTTCTCTCAGAACACATCTTCCAAGTTAGATAAAATATCAAGACCACGCTGTGGAATGTTCAAAACCTTAGGTAACCTACCATCGGTAGAATTACCTGTTTGATGCTAACGTATCTATTACGTTGGTGACGGAGAATCCCCTGTCATACAACAAGCTACGTAGCAGAAGCCCCGCAACAAGAATTCACACAGTAAGTAAGGATCTAACACTGATTGGAGTTACATCTTTAAAACAAAAGCTTAATAAAAATAAAAGAATTAATAAATAAGAAATTGCAATTATAAGAGTGTAGTGTTATTTTGTCTGATCATATCGTGGTATAAACTGTCAGTTGCCGACTTACTCTGCTTTCATAATGCCCATCGAGCGTGATTTGCTGTGGGATTCAGCAGCTGCCAGTTTATACAACGATAACTCGAGAAAAAAAACGATTAAACTCCTTAATATGTTAACCTCTCTTATGTTTATCTGCATCGTGTTTGTTGAATGTCATTGCAATATACCGTTAAGAAACCTGAAAACAGGGGTTTTCCTTGTTTCCATTTTAAAGACTTTTCACCGGTTTGCTTTGCAATAAAATTCTTAATCATCTTTTGATAGTACTCGTAAAAGTAACCTAGAAGGTGCATTGTATGAGTTGAGAGGAATACGTACATTAAGATAATATATCTGGAGACGAATACATCTACTTCAGGAATCTGTTTCTAATCACTTTCAACCTGAAGTATTACATCTATGACAAAATACGTAAATGATTGTCCCTCTCTGTCACTGAGCTTCTGCTTGTGACTGCGTCTTTAGCTTATATTCTTAATAGGTCTAGAAGGTTTGTCTATATTATTTAACAATACGCTTCAATCTATCTTACATGAAGGGATAAAAACAGTATGGAAATACAACATCTTATATATGACTGTATACGGTTAGAGTTTCACACTTATAAAGATGCATGTATATGGACCAAATAGAGACAACCCAAAATTTTATTCTTGACAAATGAAAACAAACAATCTAGATCTTAAATGTTTATATTGTAATTGGAGGAGACTTTAAATTAGCCATAGATTCAAACTCTGACACTTTCAGTTGCACAAATGTAAATAATACAAGGGCAAAATAAGTTCATTTTGATACCGGTATTAAATATAGTGTTTTAAATAAATGGAGGGAGATTTATATTACGGGCGTCGGACCAGCGACGGTGGCGGCCCTGGGTGCTTTTAAATTAATGTACAGTCCTGCTTTTTTTTCTGAAATCTCCTTTAAGTTTATCTTGCGAAGAGAACTGAAGAATTTCATGACAAAAGCCGCAAGAAATCTGGCCTTATTTAAGTCTCGATTTTTGTGAATGTTGCTAACGTATTAAATTATTGTTTCTGTTATATGGCCTGTTGATGATACAACTTGTTGGTGTGTATCTTGGCCTCTTTATGCCTATAACCGTTGGATAGGCCTTTCCTTACCTCACTGCATTACACTGTGGTTTATCTTAGAGTCCCAGCCTGTAAACGATATTCCGAGGAAGTTTAATGCATTGATCCATCACATTCTAATTTTGCCTTTCTCGATCTTTAACTTTCGTTTTTTTTTTTTCTTTCTGTGTCTTGTTCAGCGAGCTCTGTTGCTCTTTCAAAATATTTTCCTAACCAGCGATCAGATGATAGACCTGTGTTTAAACTGAACAGGGTCTGGTGTCCACGTTTCCTGATCAATGTTATTACATATTGCCTGACTATCATCAGAGACATTGGGAAGACTTGTTGAATCTTATCTTCCATGTAGTGGAACTATGCATCCTGCTCGTCCTCAGTTACTGCCGTCTGGGGTCAATATTGGTAGTTATTATTAACACCTCGTATGTGATCGTCAATAGTATTGACGCGGATCCCAAAATCTCTGGACGCTTCAGTGACTGTCATGCTACCTCTCTTGACTACAGAAATAACAGCCTCTAGTTCTAGCTCATCAATTCATAGCTCTGCCTTTTTGGAAATTTGATTTTGAACGTAAAGAGAAAATACGCGTGTGTGATAGAGATTTCACTTCATTTTATATCTTACAATACAAACGTATCTTATTTTATTTTATTTAATGATGTATGATATGAAATATGAATAATCTATTGATGTGCCCTACTGACTCATTAATTCCACAGAATGTCAGTATGGCAAATAGAGAATGAGTTTTCAATTTTGTTTTCAACCACACATAGCAAATATATATTTGTGTCTAAACTGCCATATTTTAAACCTCAAAAAAGAGAAGAAAGCTGCCTTCTGCTGTAGTCTATCCACAACGTTACAGGAATATAAACTGAAAGAAATTTAATACGTGCTTGCACTTTCATAAGAAGTACTTTCTGAAAATGTGACAAATTTACTAAATACCATTCTCGTTAGGGCATAGTAAATACAAGGGACACAATTCAAACAGGTCTAAGTTAGTTTATGACAAGGGCAACAACTCTATGTTTAATGATGGAAAAGACCATAGTACAAGAAATGTGATTAGCACGTGTGGATACTGGGTAATAGAAACAGACGAGAGAGAACAAGACGTGACATTCAAATTTGGACCTAAAGAAAGAAAACAAGTGATATTATTTATTTTAGGATATGGCATGATTAAAGGTAAGATAGATGTTTTCTTTTGTTTGAGTGGGTGCACAAATGTCATTTGCTTGAAGTGACAACTGCAAAACATCACAGACAGACCAAATGTGTCAAAAAGTCATGCCTCTCCGGATAGCAACATAATGCATATGAAATAGGGTTCAGTTTTGCTTCTGTTCAGCTTCCCTATTGCATTTAGAGCTATTTTTGGTTTGCTCTCATTGTCTATTTATTTTCTACTTCTAAATGTACAGATCGTAAGCTACATCATGCGCGCGTTCTTACGGAAACTGGTGTTAATAGATATTTGTGGGGAAAAGTAACCATCCATATATATATGCAGGACTTGGTTTTATAGTCTTTTAGCATTTATTTACAAAATTTGAAAAGTATTAAATATTATAGGACTGACCATTTTAATGCCACAAAATAAAAATAATCTTTCAAAAGGAAACTAAAAGAAAACCCTTAGGAGAAATTTGATACTTCACTGATCCATGATCAGACTACATACAGAAAGTAAAGAGCACATTGAAAATGTAAAATACTGCTACCATTGTGTAGAACAATGTGATCATTTGGCAAATATATCACCTGTTGATTCTCTATAAATGATTAGCTTTTCTTTGAGATAGTATTGTTTACAATTATTGGAATTAAAATAACATGTTAACTTTGATTCTTTCACGAAATAAATCTAAAGACCCCCTGAAAATTCAATTGCCTTGTCTGTTAGAGAAAAGAAACAGTGCAAGTGAATGGTCAATGTTAGAGGAAAAGAGAAAGCTAACGCTCCAACTTAGATGAAAAATGCAAGCGAATGGTCAGGGTTAGATTAAAATGCAAGCGAATGGTCCAAGTTAGATAAAAAAATGCAATCGAATGGTCATTTATATAAATAAATGCAAGAAAATGGTCAACGCTAGATGAAAACAAGCGAATGTTAGTGTTAGATGACAAAGCAAGTGAATGGTCCAAGTTAGATGATAATTGGAAGCGAATGGTAAATGTTAGACGAAACATGCAAGATAACGATGAAAGTTAGATGAAAGGTGCAAGTGAATGGTCCAAGTTAGTTGAAACGTGCAAGCGACTGGTCAATATCAGATGAAAATGCAAGAAAATTGTCAAAGTTAAATGAAAAAAAACAGAGAGCTTCAGTATGACGCACACATTATGAACCTATAATCCCCTACCGACGTTCTTAGGCTATACCAAAGCGTAGCTATTGTTCTTTCTTTGGTTGGGCGGTAATTCAATATGAACTGGTTTTATCTTGATCCTCTTCATGCGTGAAACTAGGAACACATTTAAAAATCTGAACTATGCATTCGTTCCACATATTAGCTTTTTGTTCAAAAGGCTACACTCGGGGGAGTAGTTAGAACTTCAATTATGCATGTTCCGTCTTCATAAGTACGACGTTGGTTTTTCTGATCAGTGAAATTCTACACACACACAGAAACCGCACTAAATCAAATTGCATTTGAAATGATCAGCGTATTAACACTTCTTCTTCTTCTTGCTTTCCTTCATTTTTCCCTCGGCATTCAAGTATGCCAATCAGGAATGCCGGACATAGCCAAAACGTTGCCTTCGGGAAACGTTGAGATTGAATATATAAGCGTGGAAGGGGAGTCAGAAGTATTGATTGCTGACAACAGTTCCAGTGAGAATGAACCACTGCAGCTAATACATAAATACGGTGTTATGGCATATTTTCCAGCCAATATATGTAAATACACGACGTTAGTAAAAATTGACCTGCTGAAAAACAAAATTAGGTTCATTAGCAACATATCGTGTCTGATACGTCTCGAGATTCTAAATCTGAAAGGAAATGATTTGAGGAGTCTTTTAAATACAACGTTTGTGGACCTGAAACAATTGATAGCTCTGGACGTTTCAGAAAATAAAATTATAGAAATAGAACCATATGCGGTAGTTGGGCCGAACCTGAACATCTCATATATGAATGCAAGTAACAACAGTCTCACATCAGTAGATATTACCAACATAGTAATGAGCGGACCTTTCTGTATCAAAGACTTTAGCAATAATCAGGTGAGCAAATTAACAAATTTGTTGGATATTGTCTTTGATACAAATAAAACGTACGGTCCTGGAATAGTGACATTAAAAGACAATCCATTTTTAACATGGCCGGAGTTCGATAAGCTTGGTGTTCCAAATTTAATTGAGCTTGGTGCGCTCTTTGATTTTAATTTTAATTTTCAGGGTGCTAACTTTATATGTGATTGCAAAATGGAACCATTTCTCAGTCTTGCGGAAGATGTGATCAAAAAATTTTGGACAAATGTGCATGATGTTAATTGTACTAACCCGCCTAGTTTGAAGGACATTTCAATAGTGAACTTGACAAGGAACGGTCGTTTGGATGAATTTGTTTGTCCCATCGACACTGAAAATGGCTGCCCACCTAAATGTAACTGTACAGAACAGCCTAAGAAAAGAAGGCTAATAATCGACTGCCAAGACGTTGGCTTAACTAAGCTGCCTGATCGTCTGCCAAAAACTTCATTTTTATATGAATTGAATGTGTGTAATAATAACATATCTGCATTAGATGCAAGGGATTATTTGAAAAATGTTTCCGTTCTAAACATCAGCAATAACGAGCTTCAAATAATAGATATAGCAGCAATAGACGTGATAAAGAATATCACTAATCTTTCTCTGGCAAATAACGGGGGATTACTACAAAGCCTACCCAGATCTATTCAGTATCTACCTGGTGATTCGTTGGATTTACATAATTTAATCATCTTCTGTGATTGTGACACCATCTGGGTGTCCGAATGGTTGCAGTTTCGCCAAGTGGATTCGGACACTGTCTACTGCCATACAGAAAGTTATGGCCGTTTAAAAGCCATTGATTTCAAACACGTTCATGGAGATAAATGTAAAGTAAAAGATTTTAAAACCATGATCATAAGCATCTGCATTGCTGTCGTTTTAATACTTATCGTAGTAACTACTATGATAAGTTACAAATTTCGGTATGAACTTAGAATTTTACTACGAAGACAAGACAATACTGTCTGTGAATTCAAATACGATATTTATATATCCTTTGATGAGAACAACGGTCGCTTGCTCACATGGGTGAAAAAAATCCTCATGCCTTATTTGGATAATTGTGGATATCATACTTACCTTCCAATGAGAGACTGTTTGCCGGGAGAGATCACTGAGGAAGATGCTCAAAATATACTACACGAGACGAGGTGTTTTCTTGTCATAGTGTCCTCCAGTTATCTTTGCCAGCAGGGTCGACCACGGACAGAGATAGAATGGAAGTATGCCTGGGACCTGTATGTCAGGGACAAATATAGGAAAATCGTAATGATCAACTTTGACCACCTACCTGCGAACCGTGTTGATCCCCCGAAAATCAAGGCTTTTATCAGGGTAAGGAAGGCGCTTGACTTCAAAAACAGAGACGGAATGCATCTTAATGACATTGCCAGAGCGATCGGACACGGAAGAAGAATTAATCGACGGTGTGTTCCGCGTTCTGTGTTTCCAACCATACTGTTAAGACACAGACCTAGAGTAAACGTTGAAATGTTTGATTTTGCATGAGTATTCGTGAGCTATAAAACTGATGATATGACAGAAGACCTTGACCATGCCGAAAACAACACTTTGTGCTACAGCCCACGGAATCGTATCATTAAACAACTTTCACACATTTTATATCTTTTGAAGACGAGTTTGAGCTAGTGTTTTATCCAAAATTCACAGACAAAACGTAGTATTGCCTTGAAATGATGGCTGGCGTTGAGATCTGTTTTGGTCGAGAAGGTCCTGAACTTTTAAATGAGGGCTGTTTGTTTTAAAAATATGACTGTATTTTCATGATATTTTGGAAAGTTACATGCGTTGTGGGTTAGTCATTGCAGAACTTTGCAGGCGAGACGGAGAGGTTGGGGGTTTTTTTTGCACAACGATTATTTCTTGTACAATCAGCACGTTAAGTTTTATTTGCCTTAATATTTCCATTAACAATATGGCAAGGATGGATACAATACTTGTTGTCCTTTCCCATGCTCATTCAGCCATGCTGATCAAACTAGTTTGAATAACTGTGTTATGGCATAGAACACACTAAGTTGATGATGGGAGATGTCCGATTAATGGTTTATATATATATATATATATATATATATATATATATATATATATATATATATATGACCAAAGTCATATAATTCCAATGGTGACTCGAAGAAGTGAGAATATTATTTCTTCGATTTTGTTAGTCTCCCTTTTCGTTGTCTTAGAATACTGATAATCGGGTTCGTGTTCATCCCACATGCATCAGTATATAATGATCATCAAATTGTTAACAGCGTAAAGCCATATGTGACAGCCTCTCTGGATCTATGCTGTCCATGCTACTTTCTTGTTCCACATTTTGCTTTACTTGTTATTTCAGGCCAATAGACTTTGATAACCATGCACCAGTAGATCAGGGTTTGTTTAATCCATTCTACTTATTACGGTCAGATTTGTAATACTTGTTACGGCAGGAATACAGTGTTGATTTTTAGGAGCATATATATATATATATATATATATATATATATATATATATATATATATATATATATATATATATATATATATATCAGTGGGTTTCAAAACGGCACCTGAGGTAATTAAATTGAATTAATATGACCTATATTTCATGAAAAGATTTTTGCGTGCCTCAAGTATACAATTTCAGATGTACAATTAGTACGTGGTCTTTGGGTTTTACTCTTTTAGTACTTTTAGTGCCCGACAACGAAAACATTGAAACGTAAATCGTTATATCAATGAATGAATATACCTTGGCACCCAACACAGGCAGTATATATTGGTTTCGATAAACTAATAGTTGTTAATGATGTCGAGGCATTTCACAAGATCCCCGGTCTAAATAAACAGGAGGTATTGCCATTGTTGATTGTCGCAGTGGAATATAATCCGCGGTTGTTGCGGCCTGTTCATTGTTAATGTGCCATTGTTCAAACCTTAAGATGAGGTTAATTGTTACCAGGCCGTCTGCTGTGCTTCCTCACTCGCCAAACAAACAACCCCAAAGGGCTAAAGTGACGTTGTCTTACATTGGTGGTTATCTCAAGTAATCAGGCGCATATGTAGATTTGAGCTATTCCTTTTGTTCCGCACACCAGAAACAAAAAAAAAACGAAAAAAAACAAAACAACCCCCCCCCCAATACTTAAGCTATCGGGGTATCTTCGATCTTTTGCCTGTAAAGAATCTTTAAAATATCATCTAACCTTGTATTATTGTTATTCTTTCATGATATTTAATAAAATAAATCTTATCGACAGAATTTACTGCAGAATTTATAGAGACCCCAACTCCAATACTCCAAAAACCATTTCCTACTTTTAACTGAAAGGTGTTAAAACCATCTTTGATATTCTAAGAGATAACAAGATTTTCAAATTTGCTGCTGTGTTGGACATATTGGATGTCAATTTGGCATCATTTTCATTTAGGACCAATAAGGCATCATAACTAATCGGATGGAAACGCAGACTGATATGACTGTCCATTTTGAAAGAGTAACGATAACAAGATTTTCAAGCTGTATGAAATGGTGGCCATATTCGATTCTATATTGGTACCATTTCTATTTAGTAGAAGATGATTATTGCTCTATAACTGAGGGAGTCTTGTTGCGATCTTCGCTGCAGGTAACAATTAACATTGACGTGAGGGCTAGGCTCGCAATAAATCGCTTGCAGGGATTGGGATTGATGCTCTTGTTGGGGCATAATTCATTTTTAATCGAGATAACGGTTAGAGACCTAGAGAGGCGAGGGTACTTTGGGCCAACGTAGTGGGAAATGCCAAAATTTGTAATAATCCCGAGAGAAATTTGCGCCAATCGAAATAAGTGTCATAAAATGAGTTTTTCCAGAGTAGTTATTACTAAAATATTCTAATTTCAATAGGCTTGTTAATTTTTTGGCGGTTAATTAAAACTAATGGCTAAAACTAAATAAGGGGGTGTGCTTCCCAGGCGAAATTCAATGTTTTAAGTAATCTCCCTCGCAAAATTAGTCAGTCCAAGTTTTTCTGCGGAAGGAGAAGTCTTGCCTCCGGAGGAGTAAAAGGTATCCTCTCGTATTAAATTGTCCAAGGATGGGTGTCTGGAAGTTGTGGGACACGGAACTTAAGGAAACGTGAGATTCAGCTTCATATTAAAGAAAGCGAGTCTCGGAAAGCACATGCTTTGTCTCCATGGTCTACAAGATGTTCATTAATACAAATTTGTAATTATTTGTTGAATATATTCGTTTTAAATTCATACATAAATTTCCCGTCAGTTTGGAAGATAATTGTTGCATTCATTTGTCTTGAATTTTATATGACTCTTGTATTCTATGAATGTCATACAATATTTCCTTGATATAATTTATTTTGATTTACTCGTTTGAATGTGTGAATTTATCGGTCTTAAATGATATAAATAATGTATGTTAAAAATTGACTTTTCTGTGTGTGAGAATGTTATGTTAATGAATTGCTACTTTGCAAGTTATGTAGTTATGACAAGACGTGAAGTCCATTAATTCAATTGTGTATTGAATTGTGAATTCGGCCTATGCCTACCGGCATCTTCCAGTTAGTGATTTATAGCCCACAGGGGCGTAATATTGTTTACTAAGATGTCTAGTTATGTCATGGTTCCATTTAGGGAGTCGTCTAGCGCTATGGAAAGACATTTATCTTATGATAATAGGGTTGTGTGTATCAGCTTCAGATTGCGAACTGGCCCATATTAGCTTTAGTTTCTGTTGAGTTATGACAAGACGATATCTGAAGTAACAAGAGTGGGGATTATTGTCCGATCCCAGAAACAACAAAGTAAGCCTGACAAATTTTTAGGTTGCGCTTTTTTGTATGCAGTGGAAAAGAGCTCCATATATGCACCACGCAGCGTGAAAAGAGAGTAGACACCAAGGTTACGATGATGACTCAAATAAGCCGGAAAGATAGAGAGAAGAGGAAAAGGAATACGGCGACTCTGACTTGTCGCGAACATTGACATTGAGAGAACCGGAAGCAACCAGGTTCAGTAGGCATGCTGAGCAAATGAGTTCCATCGTTCACTCGATTTTACGATGAAATTTATTTTATCGGTATAACAGAACGGCTAATTGCATTTCTTATAAATTTTATAAATTTATTTCTATGAGAATGTGTATCATTAAAATATCGTGTTCAATTTCATTTTGTTTATGTAATTGATTAAACTTTTTATATTTTACGTACAGGGGCTCGTGTTTTTCTATTCTATATCTCTGCTCAGATCTCTGTTATTCCATCCATTAATATCATATTTTTACGTTATTATTTACTCGATCCGGGAAATAACACCGTGGTCTATCATATCCTAGATAGCGATAACTAAACCAAACCCCACACGACAAGTGGGGGCATCTCTAACAATACTAAAACTTTGATCTGTACCAGTTTCATTTGTGACCAAATAGATATCATAGGAAATGAAAATCCGATGCTGATATAACTATTCATTCAGGCAAAATAGTGATAACAACATTTTCAAATTGGCAAATGTGTTCTGTGAATATTGAATGTCTGAATCGCACCATTAGGACCAATTAGACATAATAAATGATTGTTTAGTAAAACACCCATCCTGATACGACCATCCATTCAAAAGCAGTAATGATAACGAAACTTTCTAGATGTTTCAGTTGTAACCATATTGGACATTAGATTTACACCATTTTCGATTTGGACCAACTAACCATCATACGTCTTCTGACGAAAACTCCATGGCATTGTTACTTTTCATTCAGACGGATTAGCGATAAAAAATAAGATGACCACTGTGGCAACCATAGCAGACATCAGCTCGCACAATTTTCATTTAGAATCAACTTGAATTTATAAGAAGACTTCTGGTGAAAGTCCCTTCCAAATATTACGTCTTTATAAGTAGAAGTAGTAAAATCCAAATGTTGATATGACCATGTATTCACGAGGAGTAGGGATAATAAGATTTTCAAGATGGCCACTGTGGCAGCCATATTGGGTGTCCTGGATGCACTATTCTTTTACGACCAACTGGACCATGGAATGAATATGCATGTGTAACGTTTCATGGTAATCCAAAAAGTTGTTTCGAAGGAGCATCAATAACATGTTTGTGCAACAGACCATCCGATTCTGGCCCTTGACCAGTGGAGCTTAAATGATAACAAGAAAAGAAAACTACAACAAAGAAGCATCTGAATTAACGAACTATATTTCAGCGTCACATTATTTCTTTTAAAGTTTAAGCCAAAGTATCGTTCCACTGATTACATCGTGTTTATTAAATTTATATGAAAACAGTATATAGGTGTTTCATGAATATGAGGAATTTGTTGACGCCGAACGCAGTTTCTTGTGCTTTTGTATACATGGGTTTATTCGGTAATTTATTTTCGGAGAGCCAGACACTTTGCTTGCTTTCTATCAAGATCGAAGAATATTGTTTTGCATTTTTATACACGATGCAAAATGGTACTGGCTCCAATGATTCATATAAGAGCTAGTCACAGATTATTTTCGAATTCTGTAATTAAATAATATGAGACACATAGACAGATTGAGGAATAAAGATCAAAGAAAACTATTTTCAAGCCAAAGAGGTTCTGCATTATCTGGCTAAAATACCTCATTCATCCCCCACCCTTCTTCACGTCAAATGTCTAGAAAACGCTGTACTAATTCACACGGTATATATAATAGCACATTACGGCTCATATGATATCGTAGCTTACACAACTGATCGGGTTCAATCAATATTCTATAAGAGTGTCTAAAGAGAAAAATTAATTTAAAGCAAAATCGTTTATTCGTTCAGAGAGAAAGAGCGAGGAAGTGATGTTAAATCACATGCAATTTATGTCGTCGATTAGGGGGCGGGACAAATAGTAAACTATGTGCAAGTATTGTCGGGGTGGATAGTGGGAGAGGGTTAGACCTTGGGAAAAGGATGGTGGACAGTTTTATCTGCATGACGTGAAATGCAACTTTATCTGTGTCACAATCGATGTTTTTGGTGAAAGTTTACCATCAATGATTGACACTGACAGCGACTGGAATGCAGATACTTAATTTACTCTAACATAATTCCTGTTTCTGCGCCAGACTTTCAAAATTAAATGAGAAAATATATTAAATGAGGAGCGTTTATTACACCACCAAGAAAACAAAGGGGAAAATAGAAACACAAACAAAACTTTGGATTACAGGGCTACGGCCACTATATAATGTAGTGTAAACGCAACCTTTCCAATTATTCATCAGGTGATCAAAGGAACACAACTGGTATAGGTCCAATTTCTAAAATATGTACTATATATCTTTAGAACTCTATCGCAAGCTCTGCATTTTATACTTTTCTCTCCGTTATATGTCAACGGTCCAAACTAAGGCATTATTCAGCACAAATGAAGGATCTGCATATTTATGGTTGTTCCCCCTTATGCACAGCTGACTGATTTTTTCTATTTGTCAGGCAGAAAGCTATTTCACCTATGATATTTATTCTGACTTTGTTATTCTTTTATACCAGCACTACACCTCTCTCCATCCCTACATTCATAATCCAGTGATAAAATAAAGAAAATAATGTTCATTCGATGTATGTTAGAGAAAAACCAGAGAAAGAATTTAAACAAAATTTAAAAACAAAAACGCTTTGGATTAAAGGGCTGAGGTCACTATGCGTTGAATTGTGAATGCGTTGTTTCCAATTACACATCTGGTGATCATGAGAATTCATCTTTTATATGTATGTATGCATGTATGTATGTCTGCATGTATGTATGTATGTATGTATGTACACAGTTTAACAGTATGTCAGCACAATGCAGGCTATATCGTTCCGATTAAAAGTAATTTCTAAAGCTGAAAAGTATTTTGGTTTCTTTACAGCACTATTGCAAGCTTTGCTGTTTTAACCTTTTAATATTCATCGATATGTATACATGGTACAAAATGGCATTATTCCATAATAACTGATTGCTTTGTGAATCTGTGGGCGTTTGCCTTTAGGGTGGTTGATTTGTTTCATGTAGTTAACACTACAATTATTGTTGACATTTTCAACGGTATCGCATCAAGCAAAAACTGTGCTGTTAAATATTTTTTGGCAACATTTGCTCCCCCCCCCGCCCCCCCTCCACTTCATTGAAGTGATTTGGTATTAACCTTTGGCCAATTAAGGATGTCATCTATCACCTTATACCAATTCCGACGTAATAATTATCAAGTAATCGATAGCAAATGGAATGTCGTACATGATGCAGTCGAAATGTGCAATATTTGACAAAATGTCATGACTTTCGCCCCTTCGTAGAAGAGGGTTGTTATATCGATCCTAATATCTGACAAAATTTGGGCTGTCATGGAAAACAATATGTACATATTTATGTAAAATTGGTCAAAAAATTCATTGCAACTAGAATATTTTAGATGACGCAGTGTGAACTGTGCGATATTTGCAAAATAACCTCATATCAATTTCGACGGAAAATTTATCAAAGAATCGATTGGAAAAGGAATTTTTGAGATGACGTTGTGGGAAACTTGCAATATTAACAAAATATTGTTGTGTGTATCCCTATACTTCGTCTTCACCTAATTGTAGAAATATTTGTAAAAATATCTACGTCGCCGATTTGCTGGTTAAGCTTGAACACAAGAAAACGACTGCTTTAGTTCAAATCGAAAGTATTAGTAAAGTTCGCATTGTGTCACTAACAAACAGAATATTAAAGAAATAAATAGGCCACGGTTAGATTAACGAGATCTCTCCACACGAGGCTATTTGTTTTGATCACGTGACAATATGGCGTTGGCGTTCACCTGGCCATAGAACACAATTAATTTTACTATATATTCTCTATATTTGTTTCTCAGTACTGAACTTTCCACTGTGTGACAATCAATACAAATCATATGTTAATCTAAAATACCTTCAAAGACGACTTCATGGTGAAGTTCTTGTCAAAGGTTAACCTGCATTGTTTTGAAAGGCTTGACTGTCAACAAACCAACGTGCAATGGAACACAGATTTCACTTCCAGATCATCACCAAGACTTTATTACTCACTGTACACTGTCGCCGAAACACACACAGACAATCACACCTTAAGCTCATATTCTAAAGAACAAACAATTGCCTTTAAATCCATACCAAGAATGCCTAAATCTAACTCTTGTATCACCACCAAACGGAGATAGGAAAAAATGCTCTAAAAATAGACTGGAACTACATTCGTGGGTACTGAACCGGAATTATTAATTGTGACCTGATGCCACCTGATTTTGTATAGCGGAGTGCAACGCAGGGAGCATACTAAGCAGGGAACCAGACTGCAATAAACCATTTCTGATGTTGCTATAGGAAAACAAATCGAGCATATAAATGAAAGTCACGTAATATTTATAGAAAAATGAAAGAGCATAAACTTCTAAAAATATTTATTCTGCAAAATGCTGCAGCAACTTGGGAAAAACCAGATTCACCAAGCGGAGAGCACAGGTCAATGCGGTAGTCACGTGACACCAACACAATAGCTCACTGATACGTGCTTAGTACTTGGTGAATCTGGTTTTCTCCACCTCTGTGTGATACCGACAGGTTTCTGGTCGTTGTTCTTAGAACAAATATGTCGAGAATTAAGTGTGCATTATATTTACGTACAAGCATTACGTGACTTTTAATTAATATTATTGAATTATATGTACAACAACTTTCGAAGTGTTTTATTGTTGATATCACGTGACTATTGGACCTCGGATGTCGTTGACATGTAGGTTGCAAAATTTGTATAGTCATGAGACTCGTAATGCAAATGGCGAGTTTCAGGTCAAATTTTATTAACGCTGTAGTTACATCTCGTCTTTCAGCGGATTAAAGATATAACGAATGCTATACTCGCAATTTCTGAGAAAAGAAATCATATTCCTGTCGATTTCATACAGGTATATCTCGATGAAAGGTAGTTAAAATTTGCTAGGTCGGCTAGTAAGCGGCTACCCTATGCCGACACCAAATGGTGTCAGCGAGTTCCAACTTTTCGATAGGCAGTAGACTCTGACCCTACACCCCAAAATAAATGTCCAAATATCAAAAATGGGGTGGCAAGGGCCAGAGGAAACTCGGACTATTGGTGTCCTTCATATAAAGCTTTGAGGATCCTAAATCAACAAACTTAAACCAATTCCTACTTCCCTTCCTTTCAGAAACAACTCAGTAAACTGAAAACCTCTCAAAAGTAAATATTTAGGATTTCAGCTTTGAGACGTTTCACTGTACAAGAAACTGGAAAGGGCATCTTTCTTTGAAATTGTGCTTTGGGGCTATTTGTTCAAATCATCAATTGTGTGTTACATAATTGACGTACGGTAAATACATAACTATATGATGTTATTTTCGTCACAGAGTTTCAAGGAGTAATGTCTCGGAAGCTTTAGGGCAAAGCTGAAAAGATGGTGGAAACTGAAAAGAATCGATAGAAAGATAGTGCAAATTTTGCAGCAATATTGTAATTTGAGATCGATTTCAAACTTTATTCAGATATAGAAATACTGCATGATCTCTCTCTCTCTCTCTCTCTCTCTCTATATATATATATATATATATATATATATATATATATATATATATATATATATGTGTGTGTGTGTGTGTGTGTGTGTGTGTGTGTGTGTGTGTAAATCTAGGACATTCATGAGATTACACACCAACTTTCTGAGAACATACTTCCAACCGAGGACTTTCTCGTTTGGAAAAAGTGTGCATTTATTACCTGTTCTATATTTTATGGATCTTTCTGAAATTACATTGCTAAACTTACCATTTCTTTCGATTTCTCGTTTTCTGCTCATTTTTCTTTCAACATATTTCTTATAATTAAATATAATGGAAACAGAAGGAATTCTACTTTTTATTTCTACCGATTGTTAATTGATCTGAGTTTAATTTGCATGAGTTAAAGGCTGTCCATGATTTTATCTAAATGCGGATTTTCTTTCCTTTATGTAATTGCGAACTAAAAAAAACCCATTTGTTCTCAAGTCTATTGTGTCAATCTGTTTCATTCTGAATTCCACCATAGTCAGAAGAGAGAGAGAGAGAGAGAGAGAGAGAGAGAGAGAGAGAGAGAGAGAGAGATTTTTAAAAGGAGACTAGCTTCTGATGAACTATTAAAAGAAATACCCACATCGATCCTGAATATAATAGTGGACATTAGGCTGTGTTTTTTTCTAAAGAAATATGAAAAAGATTTCTAAAAGGTTTTAAAATTTCAATGCACAACATTTACATGACTGCCTAATGAGTATTTATGAGCTTGAATTCACGGTCAAAGACCTTTGTAATGCGTTCGCTTCTTCGATTCTATCCTAGTTGAAAATATTTATCTAACAGTTATTAGAAAGTATTTCCACCATCATACTGAAGGTAAACTTAGAGGGATAAACGATGGGGTCGGGGCGTATCATAATATTGGACTTGGGTTCTTAACTATAATCAAAGTTGGCGACAAAATTATAACTCTATAACATGTTTCACATAAATAAGGAGAAAGAGAGATTTCAATCTGTAAAAACTATTAAAATCGAATGCATTTAATAACCGTTTGCTGAATATGAGCTCAATTTCATAGTCAACGAATTTCTATAATGCTTTTCCGTCTTTGACTATATCCCAGTTGAAAACTTGAAAATCTCAATTAAAAGTAAATATTGGATTATAAAAAAAACTGCATAATTTCTCAAAATGTATTTCAATGAATGATGTATCATAGCCTTCATCTGCCTATAATCTTTGTACACAGTTCTAGTGTTTTTCTTTCACATACCTGAATTTTACATCAAGAGGTGATAATTTTATCACTGTTTTACAAAAGCACTCTTTTATTTATAGATTTGAAACCGTGTGGACATTATACATTCTTCACAGTCAATTAAGTCGTAATCAAGTTTTGCAAATCATTAAGTTGTAACAAAGTATTTCTAAAACCGGTTCGAGCTCAGTGTTTGAAATTTTGAAACATCTTATGAGATACTTAGACAAGCTTTTAAAATGCATTTGGGGATGTTTTTGCTCTTGAAATTCAACTGTATAAATGCTTTCTTTGAAGTGTACTTCCTATGATAAGTAGTTGTATATTGTCCTCCAAAATGTAGATAATGCGTGTGTGTGTGTGTGTGTGTGTGTGTGTGTGTGTGTGTGTGTGTGTGTGTCCGCGTTTATTATTTATTTAAAACCCATGAGACTACACACCAAAGTAAGTGGACACACCTCGAAACGCGGATGTCCTTGGTTATAAAAGGTGTAAAACCTTGATTCCGCGAACATTTTTAGCCTAGAACAATGCAAAACAACATATGTAGAAAGGTCCCCGTTTACATACTTGGTGCGTGTGTCGTGATATTGGAGTGTATCTTTCCTCCAAAGCTTTCTTACGCCCTTTAGAGATTTTGATTTGGTGTTAATATTTATTGGATATTTATTTTTCATACTCGTCGAATTCCTTTTGCAGGTTCTAAAGAAGGTGTTCAGGAAAAAAATGTTCATCAGTAACTCGGACTAAATTCTATAACCCATGGTCAGTTGATTTGTTTGCAGGTCAACCTCTCAAAAGACCGCAGGTTAACTCAGTACAAGAACTTCACCGTGAATTCATATTATACGACATTTTAAATTAATACGTAATTCATGAGGATATGTACACACCGGAACGTTCAGTACAAACTAAGGAAGGTAATGTATGGAGAAAATAAGTGTAATATCAATTATCATCGCATGGATGGACTGACTGACAGACAGGCAGGACTGGAGAATGCTAAGTATCAAAGGTGCATTAGTGATAGAAGAAACTTAAAATGAAATTAAAATGCATCAGAAGCCAGAAGTATTGGCATTGAGTGGGGAAGCTAATAACTTCATAAAACGCATAGCAGAGGAACATGAAAAGAAAAATGTAAAACGCTGCTTGGTATTATTGTGTTCAATCCTTTTGCGACGGACTATCACTCATGTAACTCTTAGGATCATGCTATATGTCTGCGGCAAGATGCCCCAGTGCTAGACATCACTATAAACTGCCACACTGCAGACATCGTAGCGATGTGACTGAAAAATTGTTAAAGCTACGTTAAAAATCAAAATCACATCACATCATGTAACTCTTACGTTAGGAAATATGATAATTATGTTAAGAGCAGTGAATTTACCGCTAAGAGCAAATATAGGAAAATACGGCCATATTTGTAATGAAGATAGAGTGTGGCAATTATGTAAAGTAGAAACTGAAAAGGCATATCACTTTAGTTTAACTTTGTTGAACTAAAACAAATGCTTATACTATCATCTATGTATCGAAATATATAACAATTGTACCCACATGTGCATATTAACGACTCAACTCAGACTATGTCAAATTTATTAGTAAGGCACTGAAGGTTATAGAACTTTCTATCCATTTACCGCAAGCTGAATTTAAAGAAAAACAAATTTTCCCCTGGCTTCTGAATTTGAAAAAAATTTACACACGTTTTCATATTTTTGGGGTCTTTTTTTGTTTTCATTTCATGACTTGCGCTTCTTGAGGGTCACGTGACAATAAGGAAATAAAAACAGAATTGGATCCTCCTCAATTTGATCATTCAACATAAACAAAATAATGAAACAGAAATGAAAGCGAGTTCATTTAAAGACTGACGGTTAGTTAGTTAATGTTTCTATGGACTATATCAGGTCAACGTTGAGGAAATCGATCTCAGTCAACAGTTAGCGTCTCAATGCTTTGATTACATGATGCAGTCAAACTTCTTCTAAGCAGCCATCCGTAGAAGGAAACCAAAACTCCAAGATAGATTTAATTCGGTGATTACTAGGAAACTGTCTTTCGAGAGTCGTATCTAAATGTTGAACCACGTATCGTTCACTTTTCTGGCGCTGGTGACGGCATGGTCAAATGTTTGTAACGGTTTGGTTGACGATGGCAAGCAATGTTTTGATTGAAGACTCGACATGTAGGCTCTGTCCTTCTTCCACTGATATACAGCTATATATATATATATATATATATATATATATATATATATATATATATATATATATATATATATATATA